>MCJB01013936.1:69272-97899 GCA_002018475.1 Nicotiana obtusifolia | reverse complement strand
AAGATATATATATATATATATATATATATATATATATACATATATATATAAGGTGTAATACATGTTCTAAAAAGAGTCTCTTTTGCTATGCATTTTGATTTAGCTTTAATTTCTATATACTGACATGTAATACACAATACACGGTATTCGATCATTTAAAACATTAAGTACAAATAATCGTGCATAATAAATTAATTAGTAATAACTTTACTACAGAAGTTAAAACTAAGAATCAGAGTGTATACAAGTTCTTATTTTCATTTTCCCCTAAACCAACCTACATGTTTTTCTTGTGTAAAATACAGATACATTCCCTGCGAACCAAGATGGACTCATATATTTTGATGATACTAAAGCCATCAAAATTGTTCTTGTTCTTATATCAAAATATCTGAGGAACGAATATGATCGAAATTATTTCTGAACGGTCATTATCTTTCTTTTCGCAAAGAACAATTGAACAAGAACAACTCGTAGTACGAATAGTCTAATAACTCCTGCAGATCGGTAAAAAAAATTCAAATATAGTAGCAGAGGAGGAGACATTTGGACAAAATTAATAGTATGATAAATAATATTATTCTGATGTTATATTTGAGCAGGGTTCATTTCCCTCAACTCCGAGATAAAAATAGAGCACCGTTATGGTTGTTATATATCGTTTCTTAATGTATCGTATTGTATTGTCTTAATGAATATAATATTTAAATAAATTATATTGTTTGTCGTCGTTTCGTAATTTTATATACTAGGAATATGAAAAATAGGCATACGATATTATAAAGGCAAAGTAGGACACAAGTTAAAATTACTAATCATATAAAAAGGTAGGGTAAAGCATAAAATCGGATTATTTAATAATAAAGAAGGGCAAGATGAGAGAAAAACAATTGCAACAATGCAATCACACCAAATCAGTTGTTACATAAAATGAAACTTTTCATCATTAAACAACGACAAATTTAACAGTACAATACAATAAAATTTAAGTAACAATTAAAATAAATACACTCCCTCCGTTCACTTTTACTTGTCCAGTATTTTAAAAATAGATTTTCACTTTTAATTGTCATTTTTAGCATACCAAGAGAAGATAAATTTTTTTTCTTGTTATACCTACAATATTAATTACTCATTTCAAATCATTTTTTCAAATCTATTAAAAATATGCAACAATTGATATGGGTATCATGGTAAATGATGCACTTCATTTATTATTTGTTAAGTGGTATGCAAAAATCATAGTGAACAAATAAAAGTAAATGGACGAAATAGTATTTAAAATAACAATACAATACATTAGTAACAACACTCCAAACAAGTTGTTAATAACAATATCAAGGTATTCTCTATCGATCCTTTTAAATAAACATGGCAACGTATCTATATTTTTGCTTTTAAACTAAGTAAACCAGAAAATGACCATATATATATATATGTGTGTGTGTGTGTCTGTTATAAATCCTGCAAGTGGATGAATTCATTTTCAATGATGGATGTCTTCCGTAACAGATTTTGGACTGGTTATGTATTCATAACAGATATTAGATTGGTTATGTATTCATAACAGATTTTGAATTGATTTTGTAACAACAAAATATTTTTATAAATAGGTTTACTGATGAACCTATTCTAGGGAGTTGAAAATAGAAGAATTCTTCTCTTCTAATATTATTATTCCCTTCTTATGTCAAATTTTAGTGTCAAATTCTTGTTAATTGCATAGTTCTTGCTATATTTATTTTATAACATCTTATCTGCACGAATTAGCTTCTACTCAAGTCCGATCCAGTGCACACTAGCTACCACCATTCTGCTTTCTGGTATATTTTTTTAAAAGTTGTCATAGCATTGTTATTACGTCTGAAGATTTTATTTTCCAAAATTGATTGCTAATTTACACATATACCAGTTAGTTTAGATGTTATCATTTTTTAAATATATTCAACCAATCAATTTTATGCATACTTATATATGGAAGCTCCATTATATGGACTTATATATGGAAGCTCCATTACATGGACTTAATTATTCTAGTAATCACATAAAAGTGATGCATTTGTAAGATATGTGATTTAAGATACTATGCAGTTATTTTTCTGAATATACTGCCAACACGTTTTAAAATAATTATAGATTTGTATTTTATCCAAGTTTTAAAAATACATACAGATGCCAAATTTAGATTATAAAATTATCATAAAACTGTTGTTAAGATTTTAAAAGAAAATATAGAATATGTAAATTAAATCATTCTGTAACAAGATTAAAGCACCAAGAAGATATTTGTTATGTTCTTCCAATTAATCTTGCTCCTTATGTTAAGGCCAATATTCTCCGCATGAAGGTTAGTCACTGTTTTTACTTTTGGTTATATGTTAAAGCTTCTCCTATTTAAATGGAAGTTGAATTTGTCACTGATGAGTCATAATTGACTAACAATTTATTTTAAAGCTTATTTATACAGGAAGTGCCTAGAAAGTGGCGAAGTACTCACTATTGGTTATAAGTTTAATGATATTGGCCAATTATTGTTTCTAATTGTTTCTGTCTTGAGTAGAAGACATACCAATTGTGAGATGAAGTAATTATTCTCTCTCATTGAGATTTCACGGAGTTAGCATTACAAAAATATATGAGCTAAATAGCTTTTACGTATTTAATGCATTTACTGACTTACACTACATGAGTCATATAATTATGCTCAAAATTAGAAACTGGAACTACAACTACACTTTTTAGTTGATGGAAACAATAATTTTTATGATTTCCTTCGCACCATATGAATAAATATTATAAGCTGATAGAGCTTACAAGAAATATTGATACTAGAAGTTATATACTACAAAGGCTTGTGAAGATATATTCGAGAAATATTCTCTATATTATATGTCTCATATTTGCTCCTAAATATTTTGAAAGATATTTTAAGATATTAGATTTCAATCTTGCTGTATGATAAAGATAAGCCGTTGGGTTTAAGGCCCAATGCACCATATTGATGATTATAATAATAATAATGAATCTGAAAGAAAACAATATAATTATCGTGGCCATGGCAAGAAACGAAATAATAATCGTCATCATTATAGTAATTATAAAAAGAAGAACAATAAAGGTTCTCAATATATTCTTCAAAAAGGTGAAGGCAATATTTACCATCAAATTGGCATAGAAAGATAATAAAGCACATCGCAATGATTATACTCCATTCCTTTAAGAGAATGTGACTTGTGATAAATATTTAGAATGCAAACCTATTCTGGAAGGTGAATGTTGCAATATGTAATAAAAGTAATGAATAAAGACATGGAATTCATGGTTGGATGAATATCACACAACTCCTCTAAGGGAGGTTTGAGTGAAATAAAGAGAATGAATTTTACTGTGTGACTGGATGAATATGTACTTCATAAAATATTTTGCAATACCTTATAAAAAGTTATTAAAGGCAAAATTCAAGCAAGAAATGATTTTGCTTATGATGACTTTGACCATGACAATTTATTATAATAAATTTTTTTCCGCGAAGGAGACATTCACCATATGAATGGTGTGACAAAAGATCTTGTAGTTCAAAATCAATTAAGAGCTCCGGATGAACTAATTTGTTACTACCCGAATAAATAAAATTGTTCATGATATTGATATTGTAGTAAGTCTCAAAAGAAACTTTTTTAGTTTCAAATGTATAAGCCAAAGTGGTTAGCATATTGAGACTATAAATGAAAGAATAATTGAATATCATATTACTATAACCATACCGGGTAAACATAAAAGGTTATCCGACTTTTTTTCTATTTATACTACAAAGTAAAAGCATGATGATGCAATCACATAACACAAGTAAACTAGAGATTTACTTAAACAAATATTAGTTGGCAAGACCGGTAAGCCATCCCGGTTCAATTATGATGCGAGTATGATTGAAAATTCACATTGGCATATATTAAAGAAATAGAAGATTTTTCAAGAATTTTCTTGTGCTGCTTATTCTCATGATATACCAGCTAAGGTTGGGACTGAATCCCTTGATTTCTGGAACGAATAAAAGGTGAAATATAAATGGGTCTAATTACCTTCCATGTGGATCGTTTATTATTATATAATTTTAATAGATGCATCCGTTGTATGGTTGCATGTGCGTTATTATCAACTTGCAGTTTGGCTTTTGCAAGGTTGCTTGCTTACATATTAGAGCACAATTCTATTATAAAATTATGATGGTTTTGATAATGCTGGTTGGTTTAGCAAAAGTGAAATGCAAAATCAGGTCTATAGATATTAAAACGATTTGTTGCAAAAGATTTTTCGCGAATATCCTAGCATTGGTTATATGGAGATATATTCTCCCGTGGTGGATGCAATCACATTCAGGTGTCTTATCATTTAAACAATTTATGAAAAACTTGATATGCGTCATATGGATGTTGTCACAGCCTATTTATATGGCTCACTGGACAATAAAATTTTTATGAAAATTCCGGAAGGAATCAAAGTGCCTGAAACCTAGGAAACTTGTTCGATAAAGCTTGAGAAGTCCTTATACGGATTGAAGCAATCAGGGTGCATGTGATATGATCGCCTCAGTGAATACCTATTGAAAGAAAGTGTACTGACTCGGCCGGTCGCTTTGAGTATTTTAACTCCGATCCCCTATTTATTGCGTCCTCTATATTATATTATGGTTATGTGACTTGCCGAGAGCAGTTGGTTTTGGTTATGGGTGAGTTTCAGACTGAAATGGGACACATAGTTCCTAAGTTGGAGCCTTAAGTTGATAGAGCTGACTGTATTTGGAGCCTTAAGTTGATAGAGCTAACTGTACTTTAACTTTTGTGTAGACGACCCTAGAACGGAATTTTGACGGTTCCAATAGCTCCATATGATAATTTTGGACTTAGGAGCGTGTCCAGATGTTGATTTGGAGGTCCATAGGTCGTTTCGCCTTGAATTGACAAAAGTTAGAAAGTTGAAGATTTGGAAGGTTGAGAAGTTTGACCGGGAGTTGATCTTATTAATATCGAGGTTAGATTCTGATTCCATAAGTTAGAATAGGTCAGTCATGTTATTTATGACTTGTGTGCAAAATTTGAAGTCAATCGGAGTTGTTTTGGAATGAATCGACATTAGTTTTGGAATTCGGAAGTTCATAGTTTCAATAGGCCTGAATTGGGTTGCGATTCGTAGAATCAATGTTGCTTGATGTAATTTTTGGCTTTGAGTAGGTTCGTTATATGTTTTGGAACTGATTGGTATGTTCAGTTGAGGTCCCGAGGGCCTCGGGTAGATTTCGGATGGTTAACGGATCAAATTTGGACTCAGGGCAATGCTGAAAACTTCTAAGCTTCTGGTGTGATCGCACCTGCGATGGGTTTGGTTGCAGGTGCAGCCTAAGGAGCGCAGGTGCATTAGTGAGTGGGGGACACTGGGATCACAGAAGCGGAAAGGTCCCCGCAAAAGCGAAGTCGCTTTTGCGATGGAAGGAAGCGCAGGAGCGGGCATTGGTCGCAGGTACGACATTTCCTCTGCAGGCGCGCGTGCACAGATGTGGGTGTTTTCCCGCAGAAGCGAAGGGGCTGGTTTGAGTGGTATGCACAGGTGCACTTCATTTTTCCGTTGTAACGGTTTCGCAGAAGCAGACCTCTTGGTCGCAGAAGCAGAATCGCTGGAAAGAAAAGGCTTAGTTCGAGGGTTTGATTTCATTATCCCTTTTTGGACCTAGAGAGCTCTATTTGTGGAGATATTTTGAGAGATTTTCAAGGAATTCATCGGGATAAGAGATTCTAACTCGATTTTGGTTATATTACACGAATCTATTATTATTTTCATCATTTATTTAGTGTCTCGAGTTGGAAATTTGGGGAAAAATTATGAAAACTTCTTAGACTAAAATTTGGGGTTTTGAAAGGCGATTTGAGGTCGGATTTAAGTAATTCTTGTATGGGTGGACTCGTTATTCAATGGGTGTTCAGATTTTGTAATTTTGGTTAGGTTCCGAGTCGTGGGCCCGAGTTAACATTTTGAGTTGACTTTTTGTTTCCTTGTAAAGATCTTAAGTTTATTGTTTGAAATAGTTTCTGATAGTTTATATTTATGGTATGAAGTTATTTTGGCTAGGTTGGAGCCGTTCGGAGTTGGATAATCGAGGAAAGGGCTTACTAGTGGATTGAGAGCGTGTTTTGAGATAAGTGTCTTGCCTAACTTTGTATGGGGGAATTACCCCTTAGGATTGGTGTTGGTTTGTGTTAATAGTGATATGTGAAAGCCGTGTATGCAAGGTAACGAGTGTGTACACGGGCTAAATGTGAAAATTGACCCGTTTTAGCTATGTAGATTCCTTTCATGCCTTAATTGAGTTACCTTAACATGTTATAATCATCATCACTAGCCTATCTTCACATGTTCTATTTGTCTTATCTCATACTTGTTAATTGTCTTTACATGTTTAGTTAAAGTTAGTGTTTCCTCTATTCCTTATTCATTATTTTAATTCTTGAGTTCTTTGCTTGAAGTTGTTATTTTTGGAATATCTTGTTGTTGAAATTAGTAGTGAGTTATAAAGGCCGTGATTCGCATTGAGGCAAAGTTGTAAAGTCGTGAAATACTATTCTTGTTGAGTTATTTACTTCCAGATGTTATTGTTGAGACTCTTATGCAAATTGTGGTTGAGCCGTGGGCTATTTAATGCGAAAACACCGTTATTGTTGATTTCTTTGGCAAGTTGTGATATTGGGGACTTAAGGTGCAATTTGTGATACGTTGTGATATTGATACGCATGCGGTGGTATAAGGTTTTGGAGTTAAAACGCATGTGGTAAGATAAGGTTGGTTTGATACGCGTGTTACTAGTAGGGAAACTACTTGAAGCCACACAGAGTGATATGGTGGACTAAAACACGGGAAGCTATTTGGGAAAAAATGATTTTCAAAACTAAATGCAAGGCTCCCGCGATGATATAAGGAAAGATTTTGAATTATTTTGTGATTTGAGACTACAAGACGGTACCTCAACAGTGACTCCTGTTGATACTTTTCTATTACTTCTCTTGTGTTTTTGGTTGCTTTGTTTCCTTGGCATAACATTCCTTATTTTCTTCCGTGATGCATTATTTGCCTTAGTTCAGTGTAGTTAATCTTAGTATATTCTTACTTGTCTCATTTCCATTGTTATTCTTATTACACTGTTAATTACTCATTCAGTTTCTTATTTATTCCAGTAGGGCCTTGACTTGATCTCGACACTACTCTACCAAGGTTAGGCTTGGCACTTTGGGTACCGTTATGGTATACTCGTGCTATACTTCTGCATATATTTTTGTGCAGATCCAGGTACCTCCTACCAGTCCAGGCACTAGTGAAACGAGCCCAGTTTCGGAGACTTCAAGGTATACCTGCCGGCGTCCCTGTATCTAGTCTACTTCATTTTCTTCCTTTTTTTAGAAACATTGTTGTATAGGGATGATCAGTACTTATTCGTAGAGCTTGTGACTTGTTACCACCAGGTTTTGGGAAGTTGTATATGCTGAGTTGCAGAGTTTACTTTATAATAGTTGTAAAGTATTTGAGAGTTTATTCGTTATTTCAGTTATCTTTCGCATGTATGTTAGGCTTACCTAGTCTTAGAGACTAGGTGCCATCACGACATGCTACGGAGGAAAATTGGGGCCGTGACAAGTTGGTATCAGAGCTCTAGTTCATAGGTGTTATGAGTCACAGGCAGGTTTAGTAGAGTCTCGTGGACCGATAAAGACGTCTGTACTTATCTTCGGGAGGTTATGGAGCAGTTAGGAAAAGTTTCACTTTCTTGATTCCTTATCGTGCAAATTTGTTGACTTCAAAATTCTAAATCTCTATCTTTTTATTCTCTCACAGATGGTGAGGACACGCACAGCTGGATCTGATGATCTAACACTCGCACCCCCTGCTAGAGCCGCTAGAGTCTGGGGCCAGGGCAGAGGGCGAGGATGGGCACATGGTGCAGCCAGAGCATCTGCCCGCGCTACTACAGAGGAGCCACCAGTAGCTCTAGTTGGAGGACAGGCACCTGAGATGCCTGTTACTACCCCTGCACTTCAGAAGACTCTCACCTAGTTTTTGATCATATTTGGCACTCTAGCTCAGGCGGGGTTGATTTCACTTGCTCCTGCCACATCTCAGGCCGGGGGAGGAGCACAGACTCTCGCAGCCTGTAGCCCAGAGCAGCGGGTCCAGGTTGACCAGGTCCCAGAGGTCATACCCGTGCAGTCGGTTGTCCCAGTTTAGCGCGAGGTTAGGGCAGCAACATCTAAGGTGGAGCAGATCAGGCTCGAGAGGTACAAGAAGTATCATCCTCCTACATTCAGCGGCTTAGCTTCAGAGGATGCTCAGTGTTTTCTTGAGGAGTTCCACCGTATCCTTTGTACTATGAGTATTGTGGAGTCGAGTGGGGTTGCTTTCACTACGTTCCAGCTTAAGGGAGCGGCTTAACAGTGGTGGCGAACATATGAGTTGGGTAGCGTGGCCGAGGCAGCTTCACTCACCTGGGCTCAGTTCTTAAAGATGTTCATGAGAGAGTTTGTTCCCCATAGTCTTAGGGATGCATGGCACGCAGAGTTTGAGTAGTTGCGCCAGTGTGCTATAATCGTATCAGAGTATGCTGTCAGGTTCAGCGAGTTATTCCGACATGCTCCAGCCATAGTCTCCACAGTCATAGAGCGAGTCCGTTGATTTATCAGGGGGCTCAACTACGGTATTAGATTCAGCATGGCTCGAGAGTTGGATACTGATACCCCATACCAAACAGGTGATAGAGATCGCTCGGAGATTGGAAGGTATGAGGGGCCGGGAGAGGGAGGAGAGGGAGGCCAAGAGGCCTCGAGATTCTAGCACATATAGTGGTGCTCGTGCCTACTTGTAGCCCGTCATGATAGAGGCTATGTGAGTCATCCTTTTCATTCAGCACTTCCAGCTTCCAGCAGTATTCCGGCCACTCCCAGGTCTCAGGTTGCCCATTATGCACCGCCATTGTCTAGTGCACCTCCTACTCGGGGTGCTTTCAGTGATCAGTCCAACCGACGGGGCCCGTGCCAGTTCCAGCAGCCACGTCCTCCGAGAGCTTGTTTTGAGTGTGGTGACACTCGTCATATGGTGAAGGAATGCCCCAGACTCAGGAGGGGTGCACCTCCATAGACTACTCAGGCTCCACGTATTCCACAGGGAACCCAGACTTCTCAGGCCGTGGTTATCGCACCAGTTGCCACTCCACCGCCACAACCAGCTAGAGGTGGAGGTAGGGCGGGTAGAGGTTTCCCTAGAGGGGGCGGCCATGCTAGATGTTATGCTCTTCCGACTAGGACGGAGGTTGTTGCATCCGACTCAGTTATCACACGTATTGTTCCGGTTTGTCATAGAGATGCATCAGTCTTATTTGATCCAGGCTCCACTTATTCCTATGTATCATCTTACTTTGCTCCATATTTGAGTATATCCGTGATTCCTTGAGTTCTCCTGTCTATGTGTCCAGTACGGGCTTTGCACTCTCTAAGCCGAAATGGAAAATACTCTGATATAATTGCACAAGCGCGGCGCGCCAGGCGACGCGCTTTGCATCGCACTAATGGGATTCTTCATAGGCCTTCGTTTCGTTATTGTCTGATTCCTAAGCCTTCTATTATGGCTGCCACCACGTAGGACACATTGTGTCACTTAGCCAACAACTCATGAAGTTGGCAAAATGCAATTCAATTGCACTTTTTCTAAGGCACACATCATCAGCCACGTGATATGTCAATTTTTATGGCCTTCGGCATTTTTCTTCTTTTATTTTGTATATGTATACTCGGTTCTTGACCCTAACTCGATTCAGGCTTTAATTCTCAAATTTCTACTCAGACTTCAAAGTTTTTTTTTTATTCAATTTAGCTCCAAAAACTCGTGTTAGCCCGGAATATCAACCTACACAATAAGAAATACATAATGAGTATAAATTGTCCATACTTTAGCTCAAATACAATTAAAGTGTAGCAAATAATAGGTGCAAAGTCACCTAAAATCCGTATTATTAGCCTACCATCAACACCCCATACTTAGACCATTGCTCGTCCTCGAGCAATTAAACTACACTTCACATAGGGACTACCTTTTCATCAAACAACTTCCCTAACACATTATGCCAAGAATATTTAAAACAGACTAAGCACCTTATCAAACATACTAGCCTCAAGACTCGACTCAAAAGCACCAGGCATTTTTCTCAACCTGCTCATTTACTCTAACACAGAGGTTAAAGACTTTACCTTACCTTCACAAATCATGTGCCCTCACATAAACAATAGAGAGTAGTTCCACACACGATAAATTTCAAGAACAATTAGGAACTCAAGATAGAAAGAATTCACCACTCTTAGAATTAAGATTCATGTGCCACAGAAGACGTACCATAGTCTTGCCCGTAGTGTAGTACCCTACTAATTTAAGCTCATTCAGTCAAAGATCAAGTAGGACTTTATTTGGTTGTAATTTTTTTTTGATCCCTGAGTAGCATTTCCTTTCACTGAGGAATGGGCGGATGCATTAACATAGGCAGATGCGGGACACAGAAAGGTAGGCTGCGGGACGGGTGGGATATATGTGGATATAGTGACTACACCTCCCTGAGCACTTTTAATACATATAATTTCACCAATTCAAACCCCACACTTATGTTGAACCATTCCCAAATCTTCTCATCATATTAACACCAAGCTCTCAATTTTTTTAAGCACTGACAAAGCAAGATTACTACTAGCAAGGAATAATTTTCTTTATACTATGTACAAACACCAACTTTTTTTTTCTTTCTCCTTTTTTTTTTTCAATTCCATACAAGTTGCTCTCATAATTTTTTGAAACAATGTATCTTTCTCCTTTTTTTTATTTTATAGTTCCACTCAAAATCCAACCATACCTTCACTGAGCTTTTAACAAGCTCATAAATATATCAAGTGCTCAAGAGAGATAAACGGTTCGAACTGATACTCAACTCAAATAAAGGGGTCAGGCTAGTAGTGTGGTTGCCAAAGAAAATAGGATTACATGCTCAAAAGGGCTAACTAGGATACAGAACAATTAGGCGGGTCACAGGCATATAATTGGCTCACTAAGAAATGTCTATATCACTTCCTAGACTGAACAAGACTACCATTTCGCTCTGTAAACACACATGGCAAGTTCTAGACATCAACTAACATGCAAAAAATATCAACAACAACCTCACACACACATTGGCACACAACAAAGTTAAGAGCAGTTATCTCCAATTAACACCAGAGCACAAGACTTCTCTATTCCTAACAAAAGAAAAACTAAATACATCTGATTCAAGCAAAACCCTTGAAAAAGAACCGCGGCAAAAAAAAAATCCAAAGGGGAATTTTTACACTACCGAAGAAAAACAAAATATATATTTTTTCGACTTTGATCCCTCAACAAGACAGTCGAGGAAATCCATCGTCGGGAAAAGTCAAATTTGTTTATACTTTTTTAAAACAAAATAAAGAAAGCAAAGACATATGTACATATTTACAATCTCCCACCCCACACTTTAAATTGTGACATGTCCCCATGACATACAAACAAAAAGCAAAAGGTAAAGAAATCTCCCCTGAATTTTTTTCGTTCCCGAGAACTTATGAACTCCACCCCTAATTCTGAATTCATTCCTCGTTTTAGCTCCTTGGGATTCTTTATGGTGCTCATCAGGCCAAAGCCCTCTAAAGATATCTGCAAGTCCCGTTCTTTTCTTTCTTTCTTGGCCTCGTTTTGAGCGGTGGATTGTTCTTGTAGGATCACCCTCAATTTGTTTCTTCATTATTTCACAGGATCAATCCATGCATATTCCTGTAAATCCTCAAAAATAAAATCCACATGATCAAGGTTAGAATAAGAAAACAAAGAAGAAAAGTCATGTGAATATTCTTGTGGTATGTCCAAGACCATTTGTTCCTCATTTTCTTCTACTAAAGATTGTAATGTGGGAAAGTGGATGGGGGTTTGAACTCTTTTTTTGTTGCTTCACAATCAACCAAAGCCTCATTTTCAATCATCTAAGTTGAATCAGAGTCCTCTTGCAGAGTGGTCAGTTTTCTCTATGGATGCTCATCCTCTTGGGTAGGCTCATTCTCACAGGGTATCCCCTCTATATATTCACCATTATAATGCAATGAGCTTTCAAAAAGTATACTTATTAATTGACTCACTTGCGTTGTTAGGTTCTTAATGGCTTCATCATTTTGTATAAATCTTTCTTCAACACTATTCATGAACTTATACATAAGCTCTTCTAAACTACCATTTTCTTCTTGAGATGATTGTCTCACTTCGCTCTCATTCCAGTCATAATAAGGGTATTCATCCCAACCAGATTTAAGATTGTGCCCATATGGTACCTCATACCTGTATCGACTAGAAATAGAGTGAGATTGTTCAAAAGACGAGCCACTGGAAGAATACTTACCTGCTTGACAATCAACCCATAGATGATTTCACTACATTTAAACAAATAACATACTTGTGATAATGTTCAGCTGCTAACTCTTCAATTATTTTCTTAGGCTGATTGTACTCCATCTTCAATAATAATTAGAGTCCAATATCAAGAATAATTCTTCAAGCTTTATCCCTAGCACTTGTCAGGTACTACAAAAGAAATCTTGAAGACAAGTTAACTAAAAATAAAAAGAAAAAGAAAAAAAATGAATTTTTGAATTAACACCAAAAATTATTTTAAACACTATTAATTACCAATTCGCGGCAACGACACCAAAATTTGACGAGACTCAGTATGAAATGAATGCTCGCTAGCCAAAGATATAATTGTTAAATTATCGTCTCCACGGAGATTGAATTAAAACAATCTTCAAGTGATTTCTGGCTTAATTGCTATTTAGGAAGATCAACATTTCAGTTGAAGTGATTAATACTACAATTAACTACTAAAATTAAGACTACTATTAATTAGACCCGATCACATAAAATGATAGGTGAACTAAAATGGTTTGTAACAACGTGAGATATAAGGTTCATGACATGATAGGTGTAAGATAGTTATTCGGGATATAACTATTTTTAAAATTCACTTCTAATGTTCTAATGATTCTCAATTCACTCGTTAATTAGCTTAAACGTAAGGCCAAGATTTCTCTCTCGATTAAATCTGAACTCCACAAAATAAACTAATATGAAGCACTGTGAAGATATGCAAGAACACGTTAATGGGATAGTCTTTAAGAAAATGTCTCTCGGATATTCTCCTAACATGGTTTAATCAACAATTCAAAAAGCTCACTCGATTACTTAGAAGAATCACTAAATTAAACCAAACCAAATAATGCAAAATTAATCACCAAAATACTCCTCTTTCGATTAAATAAAATGGTGAGCAAATTCGCAATCAACTCAAAGCACCATAAACGAATTCACGCAATTAAACTAGAGTTAAATCTACAAGCAACACTCAATATACTATATTATTATTACACTGTTAATTACTCGTTCAGTTTCTTATTTATTCTAATAGGGCCTTGACCTGACCTCGTCACTACTCTACCGAGTTTAGGTTTCGCACTTACTGGATACCGATGTGGTGTACTCATGCTACATTTCTGCATTTTTTTGTATGCAGATCCAGGTACCTCCTAGCAGTCTAGGCACCAGTGAGACGAGCCCATTTTTGGTGACTTCAAGGTATACCTAGCGGCGTCCGCAGGCCTCAGAGTCCCCCTTCTATCTAGTCTACTTCATTTTCTTTCCTTTTTTAGACACATTGTTGTATATGGATGATCAATACTTATTCGTAGAGCTTGTGATTCGTTACCATCAGGTTTTGAAAAGTTATATATGTTTTGCAGAGTTTATTTTATAATAATCCTTGAGTATTTGAGAGTTTATTCGTTATTTCAGTTATATTCTACATGTATGTTAGGCTTACCTAGTGCCATCACGACATCCTACGAAGGAAAATCGGGGTCGTAGCATAAGGGTACAAGAATTACCCAATTTGTCCTTCTGTCTTTATAAAAAGATCTAGATCTGAGTTTGTCATAATAGCTATGTATGTCGATGACTTAGAATATCATTGGAACTCCTGAAGAGCTTCCAAAGGCAGTAGAATGCTTGAAGAAAGAATTTGAAATGAAAGATCTTGGAAAGACAAAATTTTATCTTCGCTTACAAATTGAGCATTTGAAAAATAGAATATTTGTCCATCAATCAACGTATGCCGAAAATATTTTAAAGCACCCATTGAGTACCCCGATGGTTGTGAGATCGCTTGATATAAATAAAGATCCATTTCGTCCTCATGAAAATAATGAAGAACTTCTAGGTACTGAAATACCATATCTTAGTGCAATTGGGATATCAATGTATCTTGCTAATAATTCTAGACCAGATATAGCTTTTTCTGTAAGCTTGTTAGCAAGATTTAGTTCTTCCCCAACACAAAGATGCTGGAATGGTATTAAGCATCTATTCAGATATCTATGAGGGACCATTGATATGTGATTACTTTATTCAAATGAACTAGGTCACACTGATTGGTTATGCAGATGCAGGATATTTGTCTGATCCACATAAAGGTCGATCTCAAACAGGCTATTTATTCATACGTAGAGGTACTGCCATATCATGGCGTTTAACAAAATAAACTATGGGTTCTATTTTTTCAAATCATGCAGAGATAATAGTCATTCATGAAGCGAGTCGAGGATGCGTCTGGTTGAGATCAATAACTCAACATATCCAAGAGATATGTGGTCTTTCATGGAGAAAGGATATTCCAACATTACATGAAGACGATATTGCATGCATAGCTCAACTAAAAGGGGGATATATTAAAGGAGACAGAACAAAACATATTTCACTAAAATTATTTTTCATGCATGATCTTCAAAAGAATGGTAAATTAGATGTTCAACAAATTCGTTCAAGTGATAATTTAGCAGATTTATTCACTAAGGCATTGCCAACATCAACATTTGAGAATTTATGATACAAGATTGGAATGCATCGTCTCCGACATATCAAATAAGGTTTTTATCAGGGGGAGAAATACGCGTTGTATTCTTTTTTTCTTAACCAAGGTTTGTCCCATTTGGGTTTTCCTGGTAAGGTTTTTAAGGAGGCAACTCTTAATGCGTATTACAAGATAGTTGTACTCTTTTTCCTTCACTAGGATTTTTTCCACTGGATTTTTCTTAGTAAGGTTTTAATGAGGCACATTATCTGTTAATGGACATCCATAGGGAAATTTAAAAATCCTGCAAGTGGATTCATCCATTTGCAACGATGGATGTCTTCCATAACAGGTTTTGGATTGATTGTGTATTCATATCAGGCTTTAGATTGATGATGTATTCATAACATGCTTTAGATTGGTTATGTATTCATAATAGGTTTTGAATTGGTTTTGAAACAACGCAATATTTTTATAAATAAATTTACTTATGAACCTATTCGAGGGAGTTGAAAATAAAAAAATTCCTTTCTTCTAAAATTGTTACTCCCTTCTTATGTTAAATTCTAATTAATTACATAATTCTTGCTATTTTGCTTTTATGTTTTTTTGTCTCAATCATTCAACCCCATATATTTTTACCAAAATCCAGAGATAGTATTTTATCTTAGCTTAAATTGCGAACAAGACAAAGTAAAGGAAACTGCAAGGATGCTTCCAAGACGATGTATGTGGCTGAATCAAATTAGGCCAAAAACTCCAAGAAATTGCCATTGCATCAAATGTGTCAAAGTTTGTAGTGCATGCGCCGCCAACAGTTGCTCACGACAGATTTGCCCCACATCCCCTATCTCTGCCATATAAACTACTCCTAGTATATAAATATATAAATATAAACGACAGGATAAAAATGTGGCAACCCAAAGCTTGACCAGACACAGATTTGTGCTAATTAAATGAAGAATTTTTTTGATATAGGAGCTTCGAATTCATTGTACTTCTAGTTAAAGAGAAAAGTTAAAATACACTTTTGTGTTAATTCTTTTTATCAACACAAAGAAATAGTAGTAGTTCTAGCAAAACACTTATCATATTGAAAATTTCAAATTCATACCCCACTAGCGGAGTATTTGTTTAGAGTAATTAATGTGTCGTCTTCATCGTCTGAAAGCACTAAAAATCGTAAAAACCTGTACGAAGTGAAGTACTTAAACCTTTTACTAATTGACGATTACGACGTGTTTTTATATAACCACAAGTTGATATCCTTGTTAGCATGAGTTTGTGTTTTAAATTATAAGTAGTAGTTAGTTGGTACTTAATTACGTCGCTTATAGTATTACCGGTTACGTAACACTTTCTCCACAGCTTACACCTTCTTTCTTTTCAATTCTTCTTTCTCTTTCTTTTCTTTTTTTTTTTTAATTAATTTGTTATTTCTTTTCCCTTTCTCTTGTTTTATCTGACCTTCTAACACTATGATGTCCCAATATCTATCTAATTCTTTCTTTGAAACGCGTGGTAGAAAGCCGTGTGTTATTCTGATTAATTATGCCCATGCAATATAATTATATTGCTGATAAATGTAGAGGTTTAAGCTTCTTGACATATTTAAATATAAATTTATAACTAAGAAAATGGATATGCGGTTTATTCGACTTGCTAAAGCATCAGAAAAAGGATTTACTGTAAGAGAAATATCAGTCCTGGATGCTTTAATTATTTTCTTTTTTTTTGGTTATAGATAGTCTGTTTGATCAATTTTTTGCAACCTAATCATATATAAAGCCAAGACTTTAAATTAAGCCAAAGGTGCTAGAAGCTAAGTTGTAATTTTTCCATATCAAGCACTTAAAAGATGTTAAACAAAAATGACTTTGTCTGTCTTTCAGCAAGGAGAAGAGAACGTAGATATTTCAAAATACATTATCCATTGGATTTGGAACCGTTTTAGGAAAATTAGGAATAAATCATGGAAAGAAGAAATCGAACAACAAAAATTGTGGAAGGTGTAAAATTGAAGAACATTATACTAAATAATGAAATAAAAAATTGTATATAAAGGATATGTAATTTTTGAAATGACATCCAAGTAAATCTCCAGTAATCTATGAAAGAAAAATAAAAACATACTGAATAACTGAAATGGTTTCTGGTAAATGGTTTATTCTCGGGTAAAAAACATAATTAGGTAGTATTTAAGAAAAAAATTTAGAATTCTAGTAAAAATTAATAATTAACAAACTAGCACCTAATTAATTACCGTCCTGACCGAAACATATAATGCTTCACCAAAAATCAAGTTTTCACGTGTGTGAACAGATTCTTATCAAACAAAGAATTCTTTGTTTGACGGAAAATTCATCCTATTATTACCGACAATTGGTCCTATTAATACACATCTCTACCAAAACGATTGATCAGATTATACGACCCATTTAATTACCTCCAACACATCTCTCTTCTACATTAGTGTCACAAACAAAAAGCATATATGTACGTATCCTCCAAAGGAAAGTAGCACTTATCTTAATTTTCTCGTTGTTATTTTCGTATATAGTAAGAAAAATATAATTAGATTAATGAAATATTATAAGTATTTTATGGATTTGTAAACTTAAAGTTGTTTCCATAGTAAATGTGTTTGTTTCAATATCCTAATAGTATATTTATACATTTATATGTTATGTTATTATTCGTACATAGCGCACATCAAATATAAATTTATAAAATATCACATATATGAAGTATATATTTCAAATGTCAGATATACTTAAACTATATATAGATCACATCAAATATATATATAATCATACATTAAATATACATAATTCATATATTGAATTTGTATATTTGTTTATACGTCATGTATAAGAAATTTATATGTTGCATAGACATAGAATGAGTTCGGTATGGACAAATATACATAATATATTCATTACATATGTATATATTTAAAATTACATTGTAAAAAATATATCACATATGTCTATATACACCTTCGACCATGGAATAAAAATGTGAATTTATTTATACTGTGTTTGATATAATAATGAAAAAGGGGAATTCTAAGAGCGGGAACTTTCATAAAAATGGTAAGTATAGATTAATGATGGGAGAGAAATATGGATAAATTAATATTGTTCAAAATTAATTTCTTAGATTGTGGATTATGTAATTTGAAGACTATTAAACGTATATGATTTTGAAAAAATACTGTAATTATAAATGTAATGTGCTCTTTTCAGAATAAAACAAAAGTAATAATCTTTATTTAAATATTATTTAATAAGTAACTGACAATGTAAAAAACTCTTTATTTTCTCCCTATATTACATCTTAAAAGGCTTTGGGGTTTTATTGAGGAACTGAGATCTCTGCCCATCTAAAACCTCTGGGCTCCGGCTTCGTTGATGGGGCCAGGGGAAATGATACTGTATGACTGCTTTTAATATTATCGAAAATATATGTATAGTATTGTATGTTTTTATATGTTATATAAAAAAAAATTATATACTTTTACGATTACTAAATATAAATAATCCCCGAACTAAGCGATCTTTACCCATAGGGCTTAGACCAGACCCAAGTAAAGCCCGACTATGCTGGGCCTTAAAATTAGTATGACTCTCATCTCATCGTTCTCTTTGCTTTATTAAAGTTCTAAAGTGGGCCTTAACCCACAAGAGACGAGTGGGGCGAAAGGCTGAAACCTATGAATTGGCTAAAAACGGTTGAACTCGTGAAAGATGTGAGGCTCTTGCTTTTTAAATTTTTGAAAGAGAAAATGACACTATATGTTCTCGCAAAGACTTTATTAGCCCATATTTTTATTATTTACTCGAAATGGCCTTTCCGTCCAATTTATTCATAAGTTGTAACCACCCGTCTCTTCTCAATGTATTTCTCTTCTCAAAACCACTTTTATTCTTTCTTTCATTGTATCTGATGCATGGCTTTTCCTTTTCAAGACTATTTTCATTCTCATTCTCTTTCATTTTATCAAATTAAATCTAGATAATTTTTTCACTTTTTTCTTTTTCTGTATCTTTTTCGTCTTTACTTTTTTCTTTCTTTGGCTATTTCTCTTTTTACTTTATTTTTTTTCTTTCTCTATCTCTCATTTCAAATCTATATTTTCTTTCTCCTTACTTTATACTTCATACGGAAAAAGCTTGTTTGAGTGCTTAGAAAATTCAAAGAGATTTTAACTCAAATCTTAAAAGAATTTACTCGATTAATGCTATGGTAAATAATAATAGAGTGGCGGTATAGTCCCCTTCATTTCGAAAGTTCTTTCTATTTCTACATCTCTTTCTTCCTCACTTTCCACCCTTTAGTAGTCGTGAAGTTTTCTAGTCAAGCCTTGTATATTTCTAATAGTGTTTTACTTGTGGTTATTGTAATTTGTATGAGGATATGAAATTTTATGGTAGCTCAGCAGGTTTTTCTTTTTTGTACAGGTAATTGCTTTTTTTGCTTCTTCTCTTTTTTCTTTGGGTCATAATAGTATTTATGAGTGAAGATCTTTTTGAAGTGGGCATTGGTGGTGGCTTTGGGTTTAATGGGGTGACGGAACAGTAATTATATGGCAATTTTATATAAATATTATATATACACAGTTAAAAAATAAATAAAGATTAATATATACATAATTAAAAAATGTATAAAGATTATATATACACGTGCATAAAGTTAAAAATGCACGAAATCATATTATATTTTTGTATAAAAATTGTTTATATTGCTATGTAATGTATAAACAATTATATACATTGGCTGTGTATTTTTAGTGTATATTGAGTGTATTTCGAATGTGCGTGTTTATCCAAGGTGATATTGAGTGTACCCCAAGAGTATTTGTGTATCATGAATATATAGTCTTTTTGCATAGTGTATAAAACTGTATATACATCACCTTTTGTTTTTCGTTCTTCTCATTCTTACTTTCTATTTCTTCTTCTTTTTTATGATAATCTTTTTGTATAAATTCTCAGTCTTTTTTTTCTTTTTCTCTCTTTTACTCCTTAATTCTTTAGGTTGGTTGGTGATATTTTGGATTGATGAGGCTGGTCCAGGCATGAGTGAGTCTAATCTTTGAAAATCTATTTTTAAGGGTATGAGTAGGGCAGTGCGGTGGCAATGGTGGCGTCACTACAACGACGGCGATAGCGCAGGGTGATGTGTGGTGGAGTTTTCTATGTGGATGTCTAACATATGATAGAAAAAGGAAAGGGGGATGAAAAGGATATTATTATCGTGTTTTAGGAGTTGCATATGCTGACCATTCTATACGAATAGCATACGAAGCATCACACCAATTTGGGCTGTTACATAGTGTATAAAAATTATATATACACATTTATATATTGTATAAATTTTTTATATAAAGTGTATCGTGCATTTTTGCAGTGTATCCCCAATGTAACATTAGTGTATCCGATCGCTTTTGTATATCTGAAGTGTATCGATTGTTCTACAATGTATGTATATATATTTTTCTTTACGATGTGTAAAAAGTGTATATATATTTTATACTAGTGTGCATGTGAAGTGTAGTATAGTAAAATAATTGAAAGATTCTGGCTTTGTTGTTGTACATTTTCTTTAAAAATGATATTATATGTTGTATATCTTTTGTATAGTGAGATTGTAGTTGTATTTGCTTTGTATAGTGACCGATAGTTTGGATATAATTTAATCAATTTAATTTCGGAATACAGAGAAGTGGTGATCATACAAGTGCTCCTAATTGTAGTGATTTTGTAAAGTTTTAATTATTCATTAATCACTTACAGCGTGAGCACATCTTGGACTCTTATAGGAAAAGGCACAAATCAATTTTTTTCAACCTTGAAATTTAAATATTATAACAAGGTGTATAAAAAAAAAGTAATGTCCCAAACAGGTATAATTATTGTGTACACGACCTATTCCTTTTGTCCCTTCCTTCAACTGACAAAAATAAACATTTAAAACAAAAGTTTTATTTTTATATCTCTGGTAAATATGTATAAAATATTAATATATGAATAGCATAAAAGTCAAAAAAGAATTAAATGATGAATGATTCCCTTTGAAGAAATTAAACTGTGTTTATTTGATAGATTTTGCAAAAAGGCCCATTTTGCTCCTAATTTTATCCGGCAAAAGGAAGAGAAGTAGAAAAAAGAGAGAACAATTAGACTAGTCTCATTATTGAATTTTCAGTTTTTAAGTTGCGGCACAATAGATGTTTTACCCAAAATAATGTGGCTACCTTAGTCTTTAATAGTTAAACGTAAACAAATAATAAAATTTACTCACATTCGATGTTTATATAATTAAATAAATTAATCTTAGAATACGTGCTTTGTGCGTGTTCCTCATACCAATGAATAAATAATTTTTTTTTAAAAAAAAAAAACTCAAAACTTGGATTACACTTGAAGTGGCAGAAGTATATTTTTCAAGAAAATAATAATCAAAATTGACACATATACAATATTTTATATATCCAATTTAATAAAAAGTGTCCGTTAAATGAAATCAGGGGCGAAGCCACCTTATGAAAAATGATATTCCTGGAACCTGCGGTAGCCCCTCTTGCCCCGCATTCGACATGCTTTGCCTTTCAATTCATAGATGTAGATCTCGGACCTATGAATGGGGATATTTTCGAAACTCACACAGAAAAAAGGAAGTGAGTTAGACAAAAAGAAAAGCAACTTGGACAAAAAAAGAAGTGACTTGGACAAAAAGAAACGAAGTGGCTTAGACAAATCTTTTTTGTCGATAACCTCAGACCAATCAATCGAATATTGATTAATACGTAATCGATCAAACACTACTTGAAAACGGCTCTTCTGCTCAGAAACGGACTGTTCCAAATGTTCCTGGAAATTCTTGCTCCCATTGGACCATTTGTATCTATATGCATCAGGATCCCGATTCATGGATCTCTCGGTTCGAGAAATCAAAATAAGAGGCTCGAATCATTTCTTTTGACTCTTTTTCAAATTCGATAAATATTGGTTGATCGTATATTTCATTATAGTTCTATGATTCAGAGTATCCTTTCCTATTTGATCCCTTTGAATTCCATATTCGAAGTTGCGATCGGATCTATTCATTAAAAAGAATCGATTCAATACATTTCTTATGTACCCATAGGTACTATATTGGATTTGAATCAGATTTCGGATCAATCTATATTGAGTGACTGCCTCCATTATGTTGTTGCTAGCAAATACCACTATTTTTGGTTTTGGATCTTCCAAATCATTCCCGCAGGAGATCCGGACCCATTTTTTTCTGATCCTTCGAGAAAAAGATTCATTCTCTTCATAAAAAATAGGAAGTAGAACCAATAAAGATTTCTTTTTCGATTCATCCCTGGCCTCATTCAAGAATTGTTTTTGATCCAATCCACAGGAATCAATAGAAAAGGCAAATCCCTTATGATACACCAGATCAACCCCGCTTCGTCCGAAAGTTTTACTAAGTATATAAATATGGTATAAGCAAAACAAAGTAATATTGCGTACAAATAAATATATGACACCACTCTAAAACAAAAATGCTAATTGATTTGTTGGTTTAGCTCTACAATTATCAAGTAGAGGTCCAGAATTCAAATCATGTTAACAACAGGATTACATTTTTATCAATTTGGAGAGTTTCTTCATTAAATTAAAAAATAACTAAGGAGGGTTTCTTTATTGACCTCTAAGAATTCATTTCTCTGTCAAAATAACAATTAATATAATCAAATTATTGTAAACTAAGACATATTTAGCGCATTATTTTTAATGAGATTATTATGAATATATTTTATAAATAAACATTCTTTAGTGAGAGTTGTAGTATTTTAATTTGTGTATAGTAATTTATTCATTTGTTTACTATTTTTTAACTTGTAAAAATGAGACAGCTTTCATAAAATATCATGCGTACGCCACTGAATAGAACTTTGGAATTGCCAATTCCTGGTTCGTATGTTTATATAAATAAATTGTTTGATTTACATAAGGCCAGTTTTAATTAATTTTAATGTCCTAAATATTAGGACTTTCTATATAGTAATTCAAATAAGGAAAGCAGTAATAAACAAAGTTTGAGTTGACTTCTATACGACCCAAAAAATAGATTTTGATTTTATACAATTAGATTAGTAGAAAAATGGGGTTAGGCACAGTTAATAGCAATATTCAAGGATAGATCCAGTATTTTATGGTAAGTACTTTAATGTGTAGCACTAAGGAAAATAACTTGAGATAATAATGGAGCAATAAAGACCTAGAATTATAAAAGGCAGTAATAAATGATAACAAATGACTTTTCAAATAGTAAGCGAGACAAAGATAACCCGACAAGGATAAGATCCTCAGATATGTTTTCTGACAATGATAGAGGATGGTTAGCGATTGTATATTCCAGTCCTTCTCGGATCGGGAGAGAAGAATAAAAAAAGGAAAGTGTAAAGTCAAGCTTAGTTTCTATTCAATAAAGTGAGAATCTTGTACAGAGAATGTTGATTAAATTCTTTATAAAAGGTCCAATCCCCTTTCTGATCTACATCTCTTCCTATTTATAAGGGCACACGAGCCACAAAACCCTAGATAGTACAACAGAAGAGAATATCCATAGAATATTCTCTAGGGAATCTAAATCCTAAGACTGGTCGTCACTTCATGCTGAGAATTGATGCTCGTCCTCGTCTTCTGCTGATCTGGTTTGACCTTGGCTCCACTTTATCTTTCATCTTTGACCTCGACCTTTTGGAGTCATATTAATACGTCAAAGTCTTCAAGGGATTTATTACCGTTGATCGAGTCAAACACATAAAATGAAGTTTTTATCCATACAACTTCAAAGTTCTAAATTTTAGGAAGATAATTAAATAACTATTATGTCCAATATAAAATCTATTAATAAGATGTAACAAAGGCAAACGACATTTCGCTAAAGGGATTGTATTTTTATTACAGTATAGATATGGATATATATATATATATATATATATATATATATATATATATATATATATATAACACATGTCTAAACAAGTTGTCCTACTTTATGTCCACTATCTCTTTTTTTCTATAATTTTACTTTAAAAATACTCTTAGAAGTATTCTTCGCTTTAGATTTTTAGAAATTTATATTTAAATTAAGATAACAAAAATCTTCTTAAAAAGCATGCATCGGTATTTAGTATGTCACCTTTGTTTGTATTGATAATAAAAGTTCAACCTAAATATTGACTAACCATATTAATTGTTCTCCCCAACATGTTTAAATTCAAAATTTTCCTTAAGTTTCCACTTCTAGTATTGTGTAACAAGGAATTAGTTGGCTTTTCCACAGCAGCTCTTACATCCTCTTTCTCTTAAAACGTTTTTTCAAAAAGAAGTACAACAAATTCTTCCAGTTGGTCATAGATAAATAGTTCTCCTTCTATGTCATTTTTTTATATGATTTTATTATCATTTGAAGAGTCAAACAAAATATTTTCCATACATATTAGACATATTTTAAATCAATATTTGAAATTATAAATAATTATGAGTGAAGTTGTTATGAATCAACTCCAACCCAAGAAGAGCTATTTGGCTGAGAAGAAGCGAGAGGGCCTTGAAAAAGATTAATATGGGATCCAGACCCATGAGGTACAACTAGAGAACAGTTAAAAGGGATAGCGGTTATACGAATTGTTGTTGGAATCTCCTCTCTCCCTCGCTGTTTCTCTATGTGGCTTTCTTTTTGTTACTAAACTATCTTTGGTTACTATTACTTTTCAGTGTAATTCCTTTGCTCAGTCAGTATCAATATATCAAATCGTGCATATTTGAACCAACCATAACACAAGTATTTCTGTTTATTTCCTAAGTAAATAAATTTCATTTTCTAAAAAATTGAAAAATTTGTCAAATGCGAATTACAAGTTTACCTAATACTATGATATTTGTCCCTCGAGAAGTGAGTATTATATTTCTCGCGCTTAGCCTCATCATTGGTACGCTTTTGTCTGTTGTATCCACAATCCAATTAGCATTAATCTGAATTTTACTCTATTTTGTGCACAAGTCTCTAGGAAATAATTAAGCTAATCTAAAAAAGCAAACGTGTCCAAGCTTAATGTGTGATGATTTTGTATTTATCTAGCTATCCTTTTGTTTATTTTATATTTATCTGATATTTATGTCCATTTTTCTTTAAGTAAAGTTTTTTTGTTTACACTTGTGAATACCTTTTTTCTTTCCTTACTCTATTGTTAGAAATTTTATGCTGGGACTCACTTTTATTCTGATATAGATAGTAAATACTAATCAAATTCCTCAAAAGTTTATTGTCTCAAAGCTTTTGAACTATTTTAATTTACTAATAATGAACTCCAACTTACAGTTGTGTAAGCGAAACCTGAATTAGCAAAGAAGAATATTTGAAATAATAATAATATATACAAATCAATTAATATATTTTACTTTTTAATGTGTCCATTTACATGGAAATGTAACCAGGAGATAGTAATATACTCGGCACAAGATGTGAATTTTTGCGGACTTGAATTAAAACGTACTCCAAAGAAGCATATAAACAATCCTTTCATTTTCCTTCCATAAGAAGTTTGGAATGCGAACAAGAGCTGTATCCTCTTCTCTTCAAAAAGGACAACCTATAATGTTGTGCAACAAAGCTGATACAGGGATGCGAATTATGTTGAAGCCTCGACTTAGTTTGTTCTTCTCATCTCCTCTGTTGAATCTGTCTCTCATCCCCTTTCTTCTTAGCTTTAGGTTGCAGCTTCTCTTCTCATCTACTCTCTATTTCCTTTACTGTTGTTTTCCACTGTTCTATTGATATTGGGTTATTGTTCTGTTTAGTGAGTTAATATAAACAGTTGGTTTGGGTGTAATATCCAGTTCGTTTCATTGGTGCTTTCATCCAGAGGTCTTCAATGGAGGACCAAATATTTTCAACTATCGATGATTCAATTAAGGGCGTGAGAATTCGTGGTCGAAGGATATCGCTGAAATTCGTCCATTGTTACATGAGTTGGTTGAAAACCTTACAACGAGTAAGTCTATTTCGGTGGAATTCCCACGATTCAGTGGCGAGGATCCAGTGTTATGGATTTCTCAGGCGAAAACACTACTTTGAATTCTATGGCACATCGAAAATAACAAATTATTACGCGCATCTATTTTCCTAGAGTGAGGCGTTGGACTGATTCCGTTGGATTTTCCGGAACAAGCAATTGACGGATCGGGAACACTTTGCAGCAAATATGCGAATTCGTTTCGTAAACAGCATCTCGCATTACCGGAAGGTCACATGGCTACAATCAAGGAATATTCTACAAAAATTGAAGCCCAGGTGTTCGACAATATGTCACATGGCTGTTGTTGTTCCAAGGTGTTTGCTACAGAGATCAGATGTTAACGTCCTTACTGATGCAATGGAATCTGATTCAAACAATGGAAACTCAGAGGATGTCCAGGTGTTTGATGAAAGTTCTCACAGAAATGAGGTTAGTGCTTCTCTTATGCAATCTACACTTGTTAAAGATCTAGTTTCGACAAGTATCGATCCAATTAAGGGATCCTAAGCAACACGCGAAGGCGAGGTGTTTGATAATTTTTCTCAAAGAGCTGGGCAAACTTTTCAAGAGTTCTCACCTATGGCAGATGAGTTTGAGATTATTTGTCCTGTTCTCAGCAAAGAGCTGAAGTCGGAGTGTGAAGATTGTCGAAATACCTATCTCATTATCCCTTCCTATAGACTTCCTTTTATCATTAGCAATGGAGAAGGTAGTATAGTTACATATGAAGATGACAAGCACTCTAGAACTGATGTGAGTCAGGAGTTTGGTAATTTTTCATACCACGCCGGTCGACCTTTAGTTGACAATGAAGTGGTCGAATCACTTGGGGACAGGAATGACCTCTTGAATTTTGAGGGAATCAGATTGATTCATGAGCATATATCTATATACCTTCCATTTGATTCCAGTGAGTCTGTTGCTCCACGCATTTTATTTGAGCACTTGAATGTACGGTTAGATAAATCACGGTATTTGTCCATTACACTATATTCTGGTGTATTTAGCTTTGTGGACAATTTCGAGATAGCTACTGACTTGTTAGAAAGTTCATTCAGTAATTCTAATTTCTTAGTGGTTTCTGTTTGTTTCAATTGGAATGTGGGAACCCAAAGTGGAACTACTATTGCGGAGGAGGAAAAATCACGAACCAGTGTAGTCTTAGTATTTGACAACATTCCTCAAAAGGTTCCAAATAGTCTTCTGTTAAGTCCAATTTCACATAAGGAGTCATGCGTGATTCTTTTTCTTAGCCGTGTGTCTGTTCTGCCACGTGATAAAAAGTTTATATTGGCTAATGAGGTCCCTGATATTGAGATATATGTTCCTGATGATATCTTGTTGGTTGAGTCTGCAAACCCAATTTGGTCGTGTTAATCATTAAGCAGTCATTGCGACAGAATTTTCAATGTTTGTTTTTGAGTTGCATAGTATTGAATCGCTCGACTACTTTACCTACATCATTTTATAAGGACAAGTGTTATATGCACCTTCTAATGGTACAATGTGCTGGAGGGAAGTTGTTTGATGGAACCATCACCCGAGGATGTTCGTTAGAGAAAGATCCTGCTGATAGTTTTAGACAACTTCCAAATGTAGTCCACAATGGCCGTTTCATGGTTTTTATGCATAAGGAGCTTAAGCTAGAGAGTTCCCTGCTCCTTAGTAAGGATGAATATGCAATGCAAGCTACTAATTTTGGATTTCATATCTTCATTGATGGAGTAAATGACTTTCTCCGTAGTCCATGGCCATCTATAACAAATAATGCAATGGACATAGTTCCAACAATGCTACCAGAGGATATGAAACAGAGAAGTACTTCAGCAAAAGTTATTGAACAACCATGGCTTCAATGGGAGGAAGTATCAGACAAGCCAATAGACCATGTAGTGTTGTCCAACTGAAGCAGTTCAGGGTAATAGGCAATCTCTTGAACCAGCAATAAAGGTCATTGTAGCAGATTTTTCAGAAGAAGAAATCAAGTATCTAAAATATGTGTTCGCGAGCATGGACACAAACAATAGTGGAACAATCACTTATGAAAGAATAAAATCTGAATTGGCTCGGCTTGCTTCAAAACTTTTGGAAGCTAAAGTCCAGCAACTCATGCATGCTAGTGTTTTGAAGTTTGAGGGCTCCTTTGATTGGATAACGTTGTTTTTACTCCAAGATAAAATACATGGTGCAACTTCACACTTGGCTAGATTGATCTCATTGCGGCCAGATGGTGATCCTAATTGTTGTACTGTTATGCTTGTACTACCTAGATGTCAGGCGGAACTATGGGAAGAGAAAACCAACTATCCTACTGTTGCTTTGCATTTACTGTTTGTTGTTGACAAGGTCAAGCGGATATTGCTGCATTTTCTGCTTTACTCGAACCTTGAGGACTAGGTTCTTTTTGAGGAGGGAGGTATTGTTGTGGACTCGTGTGACTCAGTATGGGATTATGGGTCAGAAGTGTGCAACAAAGCTGATCCAGTTGGGAGTATTGGACCTGGAGCTAGATTGAGAAGAGGCGCAATGACTAAATAGAATGCTAGGACATTATATTTTTTTTTGTGGGG
>MCJB01013936.1:12220-69252 GCA_002018475.1 Nicotiana obtusifolia | reverse complement strand
CACAGGGATGCGAATTATGTTGAAGCCTCGGCTTAGTCTGTTCTTCTCATCTCCTCTGCTGAATCTGTCCATCCCCTTTCATCTTAGCTTTAGGTTGCAATTTTTCTTTCTCATCTACTCTCTATTTCCTTTAGTGTTGTTTTCTACTGTTTTATTGATATTTGGTTATTGTAATTCTGTTTAGTGAGTTAATATATCAGTTGGTTTAGATGTAATATCCAGTTTGTTTCATATAATGAACATAAGATCTTATTTTATACACTAAAAAGAACATAAGCACCAGAATTCAAGTGCAAACGGAACAGTTGTGCTCTTCATAAAATGCAATAAGACACACCTTTTCCTCTTAAAGTCAAGTCTCTGCTTTATCTTTTTCCAAATATTGTATAGCTCCGCTGCATTTTGCATCAGTTCCTTTAACGAGAAAAAGGATAGAAGGAACAAGAGACATAATATCAGTAATTATTTGTTCATAAAAAAGAAAAAAGCAGCTGAAAGATTGTTTTCCGAAAAGTACTATCTCAACACATAAAACAGATTTTGTCTGTTGAAGATTGGGACAGTTCGCTACTATTAATAGAGAA
Organism: Nicotiana obtusifolia; assembly: GCA_002018475.1. NCBI lineage: Eukaryota > Viridiplantae > Streptophyta > Magnoliopsida > Solanales > Solanaceae > Nicotiana > Nicotiana obtusifolia. Next base: position 68,668 of record MCJB01013936.1, on the reverse strand, counting down.
TAGATGATTAAAGAAATGATCCTAGCTCCAATTTTGTTAGCGAGATGATATATGGATAGATGATAACGAGACTCAATTTTTTTAGCTCTGAAAATGGATAATTATGGTAAGAAATATTTTCCTTCGAATGAGCCTTAAGTTCATTATCCGCTAGCTTTGAATGAGTGAGTAGCGAATACCACGGTTAATTAAACAAAAAGATTCAGACTGCAGAAGTTCACAACATGGATTCTCTATGAGTAATTAAATAAAACAAAAATCAGTGGCCTAGTCAACAGTTCATTATATGACTTGATGGGGACTTTTAGGAAAAAGTTTGAGAAATGGGCCCAATTGGGGATATCCCTTTCGGCAAGAAAAAGTGATTTGAAGGAGAAACGAAAAGACATCAGAGGCCAAAAAAGTAAAAGAAAAATAAAAGGAAGTAGATTTACATGGTCATGTCAGAAAAAAGGAAAAAGTCTTGAGTTGTTATCAAGGCACCAAAATTTGTTTAAGATGATAGCTTACGAGATTCGACGGAATAAGAAATGAACGATTGACCTAATTAGACTATGAATTCTTTGTTAATATGTTGAAATTTCATTTTATAGGTTATTGACAACTTCCTCCCTTTTTATTAAAACTTTGAATGATGGTCTAGTGATAATAATTTCGAAATTTCAATTACACACTTTGAGACGTACTACCCTCATGCTTGTTTAAACTATATACCTTCTACCACCATTAGAGGTAGACACTAAGACGAAAACATGAGAGTATATGCACACGTTGCCATGTGTCATTAACTCTCCTTATAGGTAACTTTTTCCTTTTTTTTCACTTTACGTCCAGCCATAAAAAAAAGGAGGAAGAGAGCTGAGGAAATGGTGTTAAACATAGTTTCAATTTCCGACAAGCAAGAATCAACCTTTTTAGCTAAGTGGTGAACACAATCATCTTACTGTTTGTCCAAAAAATATAGATCTTAGTTGAATCAATAAAATTTATATAAATGAGGGTAAATCTAAATTAACAATAATATTTCAAAAATAAAGTTCTCAAAAGTGCAATAAATACTACATAGGTATACTTTATACGATCAATATTCAAAGAATCAAAAGGGATATATAGCATTAAATATTGATGAATAGCAATAAATGATATTTAAGTAAATAGAATGAATGAGTCACCCAAGAAAGGATGAAATCAGTGAATGTTATTTCTGACAATAATGAGTGATGGGCAATCCTTTGAATTTTTGAGTTATTCTCGGATCCAGTAAAAAAGTGTAGACAAGAATCTTAGTGAAAAGGTTGTGTTTGTATCTTTGCAATGGGATCCGATTCTCTCCTTTAAAGTCAAAGTGTATTTTACAAGCGAATATCACATGTCCCCTATCATTGTCTCTCTTTTTATTTATAGGGAACATGTTCTGAAAACCCTAACAGTACAAGTGCAGAGAATATTCACTTTGGTAACCTATCTTGATACTAGTCGTTATAACTCTGTCAAGGGTGCTCGACCTCGGCCTTGATGGCAACTCCTTGACTTCAGTTTTGCTGACTCTTCGACCACGACCTTTGCTGATAATTAGATTACTTCGACACGTGGCGTCCCAGGAATGTTTTACTAATACCATTTCGACTAAAGATGGATTTTGGCCCATACACTTAGTCCCTCCGCTTATCGAGGTTGTTCCCGCGAACGAGGTCGGTGACCGGACAATGTCGTTCATGATACAATTCTATAGAGTTGGCTGAGGTCGTGGTCATGGAGACAAGGCTACGTGGCCTTAAAAGGTCTGCATATTTTGAATTTTTTGAATTTCCCGGGAAGTCCGTTGGAGCCGCCTGGTCGAAGAGAAAAAGTGATGTCATGACATCATGCATCATAATGACACTGTTTCCCGACGCATTGCACTCGATTTAGGTGTGACCCTTGATTGGCTCTATCGTTTCGATTTTTGTGCTAATCATGACCTGCCGTTTCGATTATGGTGTCTCTCAATCCTTATAAATAGGGGAAAGTTTGTTGATTTTGACACTTTTTTCAAACTCTTCCGTCTTTTTAAGAAATGTCTTCTCTTCCATCTACCTCGCAGAATCCTTTCACTCTCTGTTTTCTTCGACGGTTATTCTCTTTTGCTTCACCATCTTTTTTCTGCAACAATGTCTTTACAATCGTCGGATGTTCAAATGGAAGATCACTCCATTCCTTTAGACGTCATTTTTTCCGATCAGGGGGAAGAGAGTGGAACTGCCGCCGAGGAGGAAAGTTTACCACTATAGAGGAGATTGTGCCCTGGTACCCAGATGCTAAATCGAGCTTCCATAAGGCGCCAGAAGTGGTGACAGAGCGGTTCAAATATGTGATGACGTCTGAGCGGTTAGCCGAGCTCAAGGTCAGACTCGGCCTTTTGGGTCACGTGGACTTGATCCCAGCGGGTGAGGATGAGGTTCGGGTACACCGCCTTGGCTTTTGCGCCCTTTACGCATACCCGTTCCTGATCAGGTACTTGTTTCCTTTGTCGCCACTAATAGAAGATTTGTGTAGGTACTATAACGTGTGTTTCGCGCAGCTCGCCCCTTATGTTTTTAAGGTGGCCATGATATTGACAAAATTCCCCGAATTAGCTTGCGTCGACATCATAATGCGCCACCCAGTCCATCTCTTCGCCCCTCAATTCTTCCGAGGGACCATGCTGAATCTTCGCCACCGCGGGGGAAATGTTTGGTGGTGATGATGGAAGATAAAGCTAGTCGATACTTCTGGCTCGGCTACTTCTATGTTAGGACTAAATACATAGTGTCCATCGCCGCAGACTTTCCCGAGGCTTGGAACCCTAATCGTGAGTACTCGTACTAGATTACAAGCTTCATGTTTTTAGTGCATTCCTTGTTGTTGGTCGGTAAATCAGTTTTCTTCTTTTTATAGCTACTATTCGGCTCCTTTAGATGGTAAACCCACCTTGCTGATTTGGTCAAACGGATCCTCTCCAATGCAACGGGGGTGCGCGACTGGTCGAGCTTTTCTTTGAGATTTCGGCCGTTTCCTCCCTCGGCAAGTAATTTTTTCTTTTTATCATAGTGCCTTGATTTCTTTGCTCGTTTTTCTTCACTGATTTTCCCTCTTCCTGTTTTTCCCATAGCTTCGACCAGGGGATCTACAAGGAGGTTGAGAGCTCCCATGCCCTCATTTCGGAAAAGGAAGGCTACTACGCCCTTAGTTTCTGCCCCCGCTTCGACCGCGACTGATCCTATCTTTGTCCCAGCTCTTCCTATTGCTGCGCCCGACTCTGTTTCCACTTCGGTCACTCCTCTATATTCTCTCATTGACGAGAACGATGAGCTTTTTCCTGGTGATGGAGATCTCCAACCTCAAAAAAAGAGGTTCGTGGACGCCGGTGAATGAGTCACCCGAGCCGTTGATATGGTGGAAGGGGACTTTTTGATGCGTGAGATGAAAACTATTGTCGTGGGGGATAATGTCGAGCCGAGTCCAAAGGCTCCAAGGTCGGTGGAAGCCGTTGTTGATGGGTCTCTTCCCTCTACGGTGATGGAGACCGTAGAGATGACTGTAGATGTTTTCAACACTTTGCGGCGAGTGGAGGCATCAACTTCTCGGACGGCCATATATACCTCTTTGCTTGCTAACGAGAGGGGCAAAGGCATCGCTGAGGAGGGCAATGAGTCAGGTTCTAACGTTGATGCAGACGACCTGAGGATGATGGAAGACGGGCTTACCGAGCTTGAGATTACGAGGACAATCGCGATTCCATGGATCGTGATCTATTGAAGAACACCGAAGACGTAGTCCCTGCCCTCGGCCCTCTTTGTTCTGAAAGAGAGGGTAAAACAAAGAGATAGATGATGGTGCTTTGTCGTGGAGCATTGCTGGCCTTGCTCTTAGGGAGAGTTTTTGTGCTTCGACCTCTTCTCTTCTATTTTTAATTTTTTAAGGCGTCTTTGGTTTTGACTTCTTTCTTCTCTTTTGTTTTTATGATTACAGACGGTGATTTTGGAGATTAAGAGTGCTCGGAGGGAGAAGAGGCGTAAAGAAATCTTTGTGAAATTAAAATACAAGTATTTGAGTATCGTGGCAATTATCGAGATCTCCGCAGGCGTTTTCGCGAAGGCGGCGATATGCAAGCCATCGTGAAATGTAGCGTCCTTGAGGGGACATTAAGGAGTAGGGAAGAGAAGCTTGAGGTCAGTAGGGGCGTGGAGGCCCAATGCAGCGACCTTCAAGCTCAAGTGGTCGAGTTGCGGGGGCAGTTAGAAGAGTGTTGACTTCAGCTGGAGGCCCTCAATAGTGAGATCGCAGAGAAGCAAAAAGAGATTGAAAAGGCAGAGTCCTTTCGTTTGGATGCTCGGAGGAAGACAAAGATACTTGAGTTGGCGAATAGGACTCTCCAAGCCGAGCGGGAGAATGATCAGTAATAGCCAGAGCTAAGGAAGATCGACTCGAGGAAAGGATCGGAGAGCTGGAGAAAGATAACTCTGTTCTTCATGATCGAGTGGGCGCTTTGGAGGCCGAGAAAGCCCAATTACTTGCACAGCCGTCCTCTTCCCGCATTTCGAATTTTTCCAATGTTCCTCGGGAGTTATATGAGGAATGGATTCACACCGAGGCCCAATTAGATGCCTTTCGAGATTTGTATGCGGTGGATCCATTTCTAAGGCTGCCCTCGAAGATGTTCGTGTTATGTATCGTGAAGCTCGAGTTGCTTGTGGATATGATCTCGCTACGCCTGAGGTCGAAGAGGATGATGGGGACGAGGGTGTAGACCGGCTTAAGGAGAACGCCTGGCACGATACCGCTTATCGTGAGGGCGAAGGTGGAGATGGCGAGGTGGATCTAGATGGTGAGGGTGTCGGTGATCAGGGTGGCGACGTCATTGAAGACCGAGTTGGAGAGGGCTCTGAGGATCGTGATGGCGGTGACCAGTAGTTTTCTTTTTGACTTTTTGTGTATTTTTGCCGGCGTCTTCACGAGCCTTTATAAACAGTTTAAGTATGAAATATCAAGGTTGTTCCTTGTCATCTTTTTCCCTTCGTGCGGTTTATTTTTTGTACTTGTATGATTTTTGCTTCTATTGTTTGCTCGTTTCGTTTTTGTCCTTCTTGTTGTTGTTGTTTTTTAGTTGGTCCTGGCCTTGGAGATGAATATTCATAGGTCGCATGCGTTTCTTTGCTGAGATGTGGTCGAGAGCCAATAGGTGTTTGTTAGAACGAGGTCGAACATAACCTTTCGTTAGATCGCGGCCGAGGGCCGATAGATGTTTATTGGAGCGTAGTCGAACATAACCTTTCATTAAATCGAGGCCGAGGGCTAATAGGTGTTTGTTCGAGCTTGGTCGAACATAACCTTTTGTTAAATTGCGGCCGACTGCCGGTAGGTGTTTGTTTGGGCTTAGTTGCACATAATCTTTCTTTAAATCACGGTCGAGAGCCGGTAGGTGTTTGTTCGAGCTTGGTCGAACATAACCTTTTGTTAAATCATGATCGAGGGCCAGTAGGTGTTTGTTCGAGCGAGGTCGAACATAACCTTAATACGAAAAAGGTGTCCTGATAAACATAAGTTTCTTATTGCTTTGACATTGTTGCTTTCGTTACATACTTTGAGAAAATTATAGATTTTGGGTGTTGGCTGGTGTTCCAGTCCCAGTCCTAGTCTACCTAGTCCCTTCATTGTTTGACTTGGAGAGTATTGAGAAGTCAAGCAATGAAATAGTAACAATGGTCCTACCCTCGCGTACTTCGACTTGAAGTGTTCCCTTCGTCACCTCGTTAAAAACCTCCTTGAGAAAACCCAAATGGGATAAAACTCAAGTGAGGGAAAAAGAGTACGACTCAGGGGACACTTTTTTTTCTCAGAAGTTGAAGTATTTGAGGTGGCTAGTATTTCAGTTGTTTGGTAGTTGCTTTCCTTCCATTGTCTCTAGTTGGAATGAAACCTTGTTCGCTTTGGATATGATTTTGAAGGACCATCCTAGTTCATTCCCAGCTTGCCTTCTCAGGGGTCTTTGCTTGCTTGAGTTTTTGCTTTCAGTACGTAGTCCCCGACTTTAAACGGCCAGACCTTCACTTTCTTGTTGTAATATCGTTCTGCTTGTTGTTTTTGGGCGACCATTCTTATGTACGCCATATCTCTTCGTTCGTCGATTTCGTTGAGTTCTTGTCTTTTGCTCTCATTGTTACTCATGCCGCTTTCGTGGGAGCACCTTAGGATGGGTTCACCGACCTCGACCAATATTACTGCCTCGATCCCATATACCAAAGAGTCGGGTGTCTCTCCTATGCTCGTCTTCGGAGTTGTTCGGTAGGCCCATAATACTTCTGGTAGTATTTCCGGCCACAACCCTTTGGCGTCTTCGAGATTTTTCTTCATGATGTTTAGTATGGACTTATTAGAGCATTCTGCTTGCCCGTTACCCGCTAGGTGATATGGGGTTGAGAGTATCCTATTGATATGCCATTTCTCGAAGAACTCGACGATTTTCTTTCTTGTGAACTGGGGTCCGTTGTCACAACTGATTTCCTTGGGAAGGCCGAATCGGTAGATGACGTTTCTCCATATAAAGGTGATTACCTCCTGTTCCCATATTTGGGGGGAATGCTCCCGCTTCCACCCATTTAGAGAAATAGTCAGTTAATATCAAAAGGAATCGTATACTACCTTGCCCTGCCGGGAGGGGGCCTATAATGTCCATTCTCCATTTGATGAACGACCAAGGGGAGGTGACTGAGTGGAGGTGTTCGCCTGCTTGGTGAATCATCGGGGCGTACTTTTGGCACTGTTCGCATTTCCTCACAAAGTTTGCGGTGTCTATTTTCGTGGTGGGCCAATAGTATCGCGCTCGTAAGGTATCCGACCAATGCTCGATTGTTGGAGTGAGCACCACAATGGCCTTCATGGACTTCTTCGAGGACTGGGTTTGGTTCGGGCCCAAACATTTCTCCAGAGGACCGCCGTAGGTCTTCTCATATAGGTCTCTATGAAGGAGGCTGTATCTTGTCGCTTGCGTTCTTAGTTTCTTGGCTTTTTTTTTGTCGCCTGGGAGTGTGCCATCCTGAAAATATGTGATAATATGATTGTGCCAATACCAAGTTAAGTTTATGTTTTTTACCTCGATTTGGTCTAGTTATGAGTTGAGAAGACGGACTATGCTTTTATCTCCGGTCGTGATGCTTTTGGTAGTTACGGCTAGTTTGGCAAGGCCATCTGCGTCCGTGAGATCTGATCGAGCTGGCATTCATTGAACTCAGACAATAGCTTGCAGATTTCGCTCTAGTATTTTTGCAACCTTTGTTCCTTGATTTGGAAAGTCCCTGTGACTTGGTTGACTACGAGTTGGGAATCATAGCGGAATTTCAATCATTTTTCCCCATACTTGAGTGCTAGCCTTAGCCCTTCAATTACGACCTCATTGTTAGTCATATCCGGGCACCTTATGAATTGGAGAATTACTTCGCTTGTAGGGACCTCGAGTATGAGTCCTAGTCTGATTCCTGATGCGTTGGATGTGCCATCGGTGTATAGGACCCAGAGGTCTTGTGTTTGGAAGGAAGCTTGGACGACTTCCCTTTTGACTTCAGGCATTATTTTTGCACTGAAGTCGGTGAGCACTTGCGACTTTATCGTCATTTGCAGCTGGCATGTGATTTCGTGCTCGCTTAGCTTGATGGCCTATTTGGCTAGCCTCTTTGATAGCTCGGGTTTATGCAAAATGCTCCTCAGGGAAAAGGTTGTGACGACCGAGATGGGGTGGCATTGGAAATAGGGTCTAAGCTTTCGTGAAGCTGCGACCAAGGCTAGAGACTTCATCTCGGTGTCGGCCTGTGTTTTGCTAATGTAATAAATGGGGGATTGTGTACCTTTGTTTTCGCGGATCAAGACTGCTTTTACCGTTACCTCGGAGATGGCTAGATAGACGAGGAGTTGCTCCCCAGGTTCGGGTTTTAAAACCAGGGGTGGTGATAATAAGTATGCCTTTAGTTCCCGCAGAGCCTGGACGCACTCGGGAGTCGATTCGAGGTTATTGTCCTTTTTGAGTATGCCAAAAAATTTATGGCATCTGTCCAACGGCCACGAGATGAATCTCGATAGGGTAGCAATTTGACTAGTCAGCTTTGGACTTGGTTTTTGGTGGTTAAGAGTTTCGGTATCCGCTCGATAGCTTTGATTTGGTCTGGGTTGACCTCGATCCCTCGTTGCGACACCAAAAAACTCAAGAACTTTCCCGAGGCTACGCCAAACACATATTTATTCGGGTTCAACTTTGTTCTGTACCATCTCAGTATGTCGAAAGTTTCTTTCAAATGATCGATATGATCCTCTGTCTTTTCGGGCTTGACCAACATGTCGTCTATATATACCTCCACGGTCTTACCGATCTGGTCTTTGAACATATTTGGTACCAATCTTTGATATGTAGCCCCCGCATTCTTCATCCCAAATGGCATGACCCTATAACAGTACGTTCCTTGGTGGGTGATGAACGTGGTCTTCTCCTGGTATTCTTCCTCCTTAAGAATTTGGTTATAGCCTAAGTAAGCATCCAAGAAACTCAATAGTTTGTGCCCGGCTGCTGCGTCGGTGAGTTGGTCGTTATGGGGTAATGGGAACGACCAGACATGCTTTGTTCAAGTCTGTGAAATCCACGCACATCCGTCATTTCCCATTTTTATTTTTGATCATCACTACATTGGCGATCTACTTGGGGTACTTCGACTCCCCAATGGATCCTTTTTCTAACAGTTTTTCCACCTCCTCGCGGACTGCATTGTTGATGGCGGAGTTGAATTTACGTCTGACTTGTCTCACTGGTGGGTGGAAGGGGTTGACATTTAATTTTGTGTGTGGCGATTTCCTTTGGGATGCCAGCATATCTGCATGGCTGAAGGCAAACAAATCTGCATTAGACATTAAGAATTGACTGAATTTACCTGGTTCCCGGAGTTTGCAGCCGATATAGGCCTTTTTTCTACAGTCGTTGAGGTCCAATTGACTGGGGTCAAGGTCTTCTATGGTCGAACCTGTAGCCTCGACCTTGTCGGGATCCATGATGACGTCCCCAGTCTCTTCTTACCGACCTCAACCTTGTTGATTGCTATGCCTCTTTTTGCTTGTCTTTTTTCTGGTGAGTTGCCGTGCTGTCTAAGGCAATGCGGTAGTCATTCCAGGGACGTGTGTTGTTCTCCGCGTATGCTGAATATTGCCCATGGTGTTGGGAATTTAATTACTTGGTATAGGCTAGAGGGAACGACTCTCATGGGATGTATCCATGGTTGTCCCATGATGGTGTTGTACGTGGTGGCCTGGTCCATGATGTGGAATGTCGTCTCTAGAGTCATGCCGCTGGCCAAGACGAGGAGTGTAATTTCCCCGGACGTCCACTCAACTGCATTATTAAAGCCGGTTAGCGTGATGCAGCGTTGCACTATCTTGTCCTCGAGTCTCATTTGGGTGAGGTCTCGGGGATGGATAATGCATGCTCCACTTCCATCGTCTACAATGATGCATTTTACATCGGTATCTAAAATGCGTAAAGTAATAACGAGGGCATCATTATGAGGAAAAGTCAAACCATCGGTATCCGACTCATCAAAGATGATACTTTCTTCGAGTCCATCGTGCCATTCGCATGTGATTGACCGCTTGAGCTTGTGAATGGTGGTGAATTTTACGCTGTTGATAGAGGCGTCATCACCGCCGTTGATGATCATGTTGATAGTACGAGCTAGTGATGGCGGCTTCGGCGGGCCTTGGTGTTCACGTCCCCTGGCAAAATTGGTTCTCCCCTTGTCGCTTAATAGCTCTTTGAGGTGTCCCTGCCATAATATGTTTACGACTTCTTGTCTGAGGGCGATGCAATCTTCAGTTTTGTGCCCACATTCCTGGTGGAACTCATAGAGAGCGTCGGATTTTCTAGTGTTCAGGTCAGATCTCATCTTCGGCGGCCACTTCACCTTTGTTTCGAGTTTCTCAAGAGTGTACACTATTTCTGTAGGCAATACACAAAAATTGTGAGCAGATAATAAAGGGGGCATACCTCCTTCATTCCGGTGATTCCCTGTCCTTGGCCTGGATGGGCCTTCTTCATGAGGGGGGGAGGGGGGGGAGGAGGGGCAGCTGCCGCCCTGCATATGATTGATGTCGTTCCCTGTTGGGTCGCGGAACCGGATGATCCCTCCTGATGTTGTCTCTTCATTCCTTTCTAGATTCAGTTTGCACCAATGTTAGCCAGTGAGTTGGTTCATTGAGGTCATCTTCGTATGCTCGGACCTCGGCGCAATAAGCATTATGGATTTCGTCCCAAGTAGTTGGAGGATATTTCATCAATCGGCTCAACAGTTTTCTAGTCGCTCTTGAACCATCTCTACTCAACCCATTCTGGAAAGTTGCGACCGCCATCCATTCTACGTTCAGCAGAGTCATCCTTACACTGTCGAATCGGGTGAGGAAGTCCCTTAGTCCCTCTCCTAAGGACTGCTTGATAGCGAATATGTCGTTTACTCTTGCTTCGTCCTTCTTAGCTCTAGCATGGGCAGTTACAAATTTGTCGGCCATAATCTCGAAAGTTTCTATGGAGCGAGCTGGTAGCTATGAATACCATGTTAATGTCCCTCCGTTAAGGGTTTCGCCAAACTTCTTTAGCAAGATAGATGACACATGTTCCTTGGCGAGATCGTTGCCTTTCACGACGGTGACGTAATGAGTCATATGATCCTCGGGATCGGTCGTTCTGTCGTACATCCTGAGGTAGGGCGGTATTTTAAAGGTCTTTGGTGTGGCATGTAGGGCTGCATCATCATATTATACGGCTGCTCTACGAACCTGCCGGCGTCCCTTTTTGGCAACAGCTTAGGAGCGCCCGGTATCTTGTCGACTCGTTCTTGGTGTTCTTTCATTTGGTCACGGAGTGCTTTGTTTTCATTCTCCATTTCTTCCATTCACTTTAGAACGCCAGTGAGGGCACTGTCACCTGCACTGTTAGTAATATTGTGAGTGTACCTGTCGTCGAAGGGTTTGGTCGATTGTACTGCTCGTCTGTTTGTTATATCATGCAAGCTCTTGCGGTTTCTGCAGCCATGCTTAGAGTAGGTTTGTTGACGACGCTCACTAGTGTGTCGGTCAGCCATGCTTCGAGGAGTTTTTTCACAACTGGGGGCGTCCCTTCTTCTGCAGACGTGGAGGCCCCTTTTCCACTGGGTTTTGTTATGCTGCAGTGTGGGGGAGGTGACCTCTCACGCCTAGGGAATGCGTTGAGGGTTACGTCCTCGCCTAGTTTCGCAACTTTCGTTGATAATATTCATGAGGTTGCTAGGGAAGTTACTTGTTATTTTTGTCCTTTGTCCCTGGTTACCTGCCATATAGGGTTTTGGACACACAAAGAAAAGAGATCTCAGGGTTTTTGATTTTAGTGACTTGTGTTAATTGTAGATCTAGAGAATACTAAAAATATAACTAAGAAATCCCCACAGACGGCGCCAAATTATTTGACTAAAAAATATAGACTTGGTTCAGCTAATTAAATTTATATAAATGAGGGTTAATCTTAGTTAACAATAATATCCCAAAGATGAAGTTTTTAAAAGTGCAATAAATACTACATAGGTACATTTTAGTAGTAGCGGCAATATACAATCAATATTCAAGAAATCAAAAGGGATAATATAGCATTAAATATTGATGAATAGCAATAAATGACGTTTAAGTAAATAGAATGAATGAGTCACCCAAGAAAGGATGGAATCAGTGAGTGTTCTTTCTGACAATGATGAGTGATGAGAAATTCTTTGAATATTTGAGTTATTTTCAGATCCAGTGAAAACGTGTAGACAAGAATCTTAGTGAAAAAGTTGTGTTTGTATCTTTGCAATGAGATCCGATTCTCTCGTTTAAAGTCAAAGTATTTTTTACAAGTGAATATCGCATGTCCCCTATCATTGTCTCTCTTTTTATTTATAGGGAACATGTTCTTAAAACTCTAACAATACAAGTGCAGAGAATATTTACTAGAATATTCTCTTTTGTGTCCTATCTTGAAACTAGTCGTTATAACTCTGTCAAGTGTGCTCGACCTCAGCCTTGATGACAACTCCTCAACTTCAGTCTTGCTGACTCTTCGACCACAACCTTTGCTGATAATTAGATTACTTCGACACGTGGCGTCCCATGAATGTTTTACTAATACCATTTCGACTAAAGATGGATTTTGACCCATACACTTAGGGGTCGTTTGGTTGCCGGTTAGAGTTATGAAGGTATTAGTTATACATGTATTAGTTATGCAGGTATTAGTTATACATGTATTAGTTATGCATGTATTAGTTATGCAGGCATTAGTTATACATGGATTAGTTACGCTTGGATTATTTTTTTGAATATTTGGTTTGTTGTATTAGAAATTGATATACATTATATAATTTTAAAGTAAAATACTTATTACTGATATTGTCTCTAATAAATTGAGAACAGGAAGAGCCTAGCAGTGAGGCATTAGTATCTCCATGCTTGCTCTCCAAAGGGTTTGATACAGATCAATCTATCGAAGGAAGCCTTTATGTGTAAAGTGATAGGGGTAAATTCATCATTTTAATATTTTATCCATGTATTACTAATACATGTATTAGTTATTCCATCTTCTACCCCGCATAAAATAATACATGGATTGACTCATAACTTATACATGTATTATTTATGTAGAATTGTAAAATGACAACCAAACATGATACTAATTATGCTGAATTTTGTACAAAATAACTAATGCCTACCAAACATTGTATAAGTTATGTTGCCCCCAATACATGGATAACTTTTCTCCTAACCAGCTACGAAACGATCTCTTACACCAAAAAAAAAAAGGGTAAGAAAATAATCCTAAACCTCGTATGACCAAATCACTAAGTGTGACTTACTATTGTTCTTTGCGTTCGTTGTCACTGGGGTTTGGAGTACCGCTACACCAGTGAGGTTATCCGTTCTATCCTGGGAGGAAATAATCCTAAACCTCGGGTACTAAGCAACACTGTGAATTCAGTGGGCTCGGATTAATTCTGTTCTTCTGCATTTCTGGTTTTACATTGTTTCAATTTTTTGAATATATTTTCGAATGCAGAATATTAACAAATAATACAACAACAATAACCACTCCAATGTATTCCACAAATGATGTCTAAGGAGGGTAGTGTGCATGCAGACCTTATCTCTAGCTTATGAAGATTAAAAATATTATTTCCGATAGATTTTTGATGTTTCAAAATAATAATATTAAGAGAAAGTAATAAACTATTTACAGAGTTTAAGTGTGTAATTGAAACTTCAACGCAGATTGTGGGAGTATTTATTTATGAATTAGCTCATAGATTAAGGTTAAGTGAAGGCTATGCGTGCGACACAAAATGTCTCAAATTCCTTTGTAAGCCCTCAAAGAAAAGAACCCCAAATGACAAAGCAAAGACTTCACCACTTTTCCATCACCCCCTATTAAACTATTTGGTGGAGTGATTGTGTTGAGGTCTCATCAACCAACACTTGTGCATGTAACAAGCCCCACACAGCTCTACATATATTTATTCCAATTTCCAACTATTCCCTTCTTTTTCCGTTTCTTTCTTCTTTATCTTTTTTCTGGCCACATGCGTAGAACCAACTCATGACCTTGTCATGGGCCCCATCTTTCGGCCACTTGTAGTCAGTGTAATGCCCATAAAACCCTTCTACCAACCACACTCCTCCTCGTGGCTTCTGATTTTCAGCCGTTGGGGCCTAAATATCGGGTTCCTCCTCCTCAACTTGTCTCCATTTACTAAATTATCCACCACCTCCATTTCACTTTCAATCTCTTAATAATATATAGTATAAATAAATAGTTTCATATGACAGGTTACAGTTTGAATTAAATTCTTTTTAAGCTGTCTCCCAAAATATATATAACTAAGAGGATATTTGTAATGACCATAAATTTGTGTCCCCACATATATATATATATATATAGCTAAAATTGGATCATCAATCTTCTTATGATATGAATATGTGTGTTTACCACTCTCTGTATAAGCATGAAACTCCATTTACAGATTAAATGATGCATATGAACAGTGAATGTAATTGCTATCTTATCTTTTGTGGTTCAACTGACATAAATTGTTGAATAACTTAAATTATATATGTACTTATATAAAAATAAAAACAGGAGCAGGTGTTATGGTATTTTCACTGGTTCTAAGTTTTGAGTGCACTGCTCAGAAAAGTTACGTGGAACTATTCAACTATTTCAACATTTTGTAATTTCATTTAAGAACTACAAAGATATTGACACGAGACATAGATCAAGAACAGTAAATTGAATGGATATATTATATATTTCCTTGCAAGAATAATTTAATTAGCTAAAATATCAAATAAATTCTCTACGTAGAACTACAGTTTAATGACAAAGTGATTTGAAATTTGTGTTGATATCAAATAACAAATACCTGACAGAATAATTGAAGTGCGTGAAAATCTTTTCCGAGTCAGTACCACCCAAAAAAAATTGTTTGGAGAACTAACAATGCATAGGTTTTAATATTCTCTATCCGATTCAGTATCATGCCATTCCAGCACCACGTAATATTTTATAGGGCGGGCATAATATCGGCCGAGTCGAAAAAATCGGTCAAATCGAAAATTTTGATTTATTCGGTTTCGATTATTTGATTTTTTGGTCGGTTTGCGGTTTATAATTTTTAAAAGTTTGGTTTTCGATTTTAACGGTTCGATTTTCGATTAAACCGAAAAACTGAATTTTTTAAAATGAGACCCAATTTTCAACTCTGGAGAATACTTTCAAGCATACGTGTACCTCTGCTCAAGTTTCATTTATCCATCATACTGGATTTTTTTGAATATATCAGGAAGGTGAGGTTGCTTTTATTTTATTTTTTTCTCTTTTTTATATTTTCTATCAGGGCATTTCCTAAACTCCGATTACTATAATCTAATGCCCTACTTTGCATTCTAAGATATCTCAATTAGTTGGGATTTTGGTGAGATTTTTTATTTCTTTTGTCTTTTTCTGTCAACAAGTAATTTATTTCGTTGTTCGTACTATTTTTGCCGTGACTTGAAATCGAAAAATCGAACCGATTAAACCGAACCTAACATGAATATACCGAACCGAACCGAACCGAACCGACGTTATTATGGTTCGATTTTGATTATTAAAATCACAAATCGAAAATCGAATAAATCGAACCGAACCGACCAATGTCCACCCCTATTATTTTATAGTCGAAATTGGAATATAAAATGCAAATATAAGCGTAGTGGCATTTTGTTATTCAACCAACCTAGGAGGGTAATTCTGTAATAGTCTCGTCGGACCTGTCCTGAAATTTAAAATACGATTAATGGACATTTCGAATCCGGAGATTCTACTAACGTATCAAAAAGCTCAGTGGCTGAACTTCCAATGTTGTGATATACGAAGAGGCATAGAGCACAAGCTCCCATACCAAATAGTACTGACCAAATATCTTCTTAACATACAAAGAGTAAATATAGATCTAGCTAAGGGCTTAAGATAAATTTCACACAAGTCAGAACCTCAGGGTTCAATCATTGTACATTTTCTGGGCTTATCAGGTAAATCTCGTTTCGTATTTTCTTAATAACTAAATTCGTATAATCTTTTTTCTAATGGGTTTTTCTTTTTAGCTTTCGGGTTAGTCATTTCTCTTGTGAATATTTTGAATTTTCTGAATTTTGTTTTTGTTCCTGCTGATAGATCTGAAGAAACTGAAGAGTGAAGTGGTGATCGTTGATAGGTCTACGTACAACTATATGTGCGAGGAAGCATTGACACTGTTTTACTAGATCTTCAGGTTTTGGGATAAAGTAGTGAGGTTGAATCGGTTGTTTAAGTCAGAAATGGAGACTCTTGTTATTGTTGCTCAGCATAAGAATCAGTACTATGATAGAACTACTAGGGTTCAATCCCATGCTCGATTTGGGCAGTTTGGTTCACCTCCTTCTGTTGGTTTTAAGGAGATTAATTGCCGGACTTTTGATTCAGGTGCCGGTATACTTCCTACCCCATTAAGATCCAACTCCACGCCAAAAAAATTAACCCCAAGTAGTGCAATTGCAGTACCAATTAGCATTAAGGCTGGTGCTGAATCTAGAAAATCTGAGTCTTTGAATGATGAAGTTGCTTATTCTGAACTTTGGGCTGGACCAGCTTACTCAAACTCACCTCCACCTAGTTCTCTGCCTATGCCTAAATTTTCTCTCAAACCTAAAAGGACTGTGTCTCTTGACTTGCCTGTTTCACCCTCTGATATTGATTTGCCTCCCTTTGCTAAATCTGCACCTGCTTCTCCGACCCGTGAGCGCAGCCCATCTCCGGGCGTTTTATTTGATACTACTGACTCCGCGACACAGACTCTTCGTCGCATTCTCAATCTTGAAATATAGATTGATGAATGTGTGATGAGGGGTTAGTGAAGAATTTATAAATAAGGCAGTTATCTAGTTTGCAAGTTGGTTTTTAAGTAGATTGTATATAGGTGAATAATAAATCAGTCTTTAGCTTGACTTGGTATTAGCTGATTAGCTTTTGTTGTGGTGGAGCTGGAGACCAGCTTTGGTTCAATGGTGGATGGGCTACAATAGTTGTTATAGTCTTTTGGTGGTTTAGGTTGTATGAGATGAACAATGGCAGGTTGATCAACATTTCTTGGTAGATTCAAAGTTGATTAGTCTTATAAGCAGACGGGGTTAAATTCAGTAGTGGTGCAACAACATGGAGGCGTGTTTGTGGAGAGGTCAATGGAGAGAAGAATCTTGGCATTGCGGTATTTTTGGTATATTTGGCAGTTCTTTGCTGAGCCTTCAGAACTGGTTGCTCAATTATCTTTAATGCTTTGGCTGATCACATTACCTGTGATGTCGAATTCTCGTTCTTGGTTATACTCTTCTCAATAGATTGTTCATTCCTCGTTGTCTCTTCATAATCAGTTAGCTTTAGTTTGTCAAACAGATTGTACATATACTAGGGCTCTGATCAGATTAGGTGGACAGCTTTCTTTCAGTTTTTTGTTTTATACACTGACTAAATTCTTGGCCCTCTGATCTTGAATTTAGAATCCTTCCCTCTATTACTTTGCAATTCAATATCACATCTTGTACTGTATAGAGTATTAGGTACCTCTTACTCCTTACAAATCTATGATGCCTGAATTGGCTGGTCAGCGTTCGTTTATCTGTGTTCCTTGTCATTTGTTTTCCTTAACCTTGAATAGGATCTAACTCATACTTTCCCCTCTAAGCTGTGTTTTCCCCTTCACCATTTTCTGTTTTTTGGAATGAAAATTGGTAAGTGGGACGTAAAAGTTAGTTATATCCTTTTCTTCTCCTGCTCTTAGGTAAGTTGCCTATTGAGCTTTCCTCTTGTGAAGTCTAATTAGGGTCTCCTAAGTGGTTGTTCCACTTGTTTCTCTGCTAAAAGTTCCTTTCTTCTGCCTCTGGAGATTGTTGATCATACCTGGCTGTTGACTAGGTAAGCCACTTCTCTTTTTCTTCAAAGTGTTATACTTGCTGTATATGTTACTTATAAATTCTGCTTGCTTATCAACCTGTCAAAAAAAATTAAGTTCCTTAAAGTTCTGTTTGTTTTTGTTTTTGGGTGTACAGGGCCTTTGTTCAGAGTTGGACGAAGATTGTTGAAGAGGCTGTTCTCCATGTTTTTCTAGTTGGTAGCACTATATCCCATTTCATCATCGCGTAATTGGTGAAAGTTTAATACCTGTAGTAGGTGTTTTTTCTTATTACTTGCAAAACTGATATTATGCCATGATTATGTACTTATTATGTTTTGTTCTTGGGGTTGTTAAGTCTACTTTTGCCTTTGTACCAAGGATACTTTTGCCTTTGTATGACGGATCAATATTATGGTTTTAAGTTTAGCGTTGTGATATAGACAGTGATAGTTGCTTCAGTTATTTGCATTCCCAGATTATACCTTGTTGGAGGGGAGCATATCTCAGTTTTTTTTTATTAATTGAACCCCTTTAAAAATGTTTTTCTTTGATTTTGGGATAGAACAGAAAGCAATTCATAAGTCTTAACAGCCTGTTAGATTGCAATATAACATATTTTCTAAGTTTACTAGCTGGTGCTAGGCTGTGGCATAAGCGCCTCAAACCTCACTGAATGGCTTTAGTGGAGCTGTATTACTGGCATACCAGTATATTTGAATGCGTTCAATTTATCAAAAGCACATAGTACAACATAGTAAAGTACACCATTTAACACCTCAACTATGATTTTGTCTGTATGATTGCAGTTTGCAGTACCCTGTGCCAACCCACAACTAATCATTTATCTGTTGTGAGGCTTCAAGTTCTATTCACTCGAAAAACCATAGTAGGAAAAAGTTAAGAGAGTGTGCGGGGTGAGAAAAACAGATGGGGCAAATGAAAGGGTAACGATTCAACTGATCTAATTTTAATGGGGTCAAATTGAGTTGGGTTGTAATATGTTTATACAGTGGCTTCCATTTTGCTGGGTTAAGAGTGACACCCTTGGTAAGAATCCAAAAGAGTAATTTTCAAGTATAAGGAGATTAAGGTATAATGCTGAACACGAGCGCTGTTGAAAGGTGCAAAGTCAATAGGTTCAACAAATATTGCAGTAGAGTACTCTTAGCAGGAAGTTCTTGACCAAAATATAGTAGTCTTATTCATGCCTCAAATCATTATCTCTCCTGCAGAGAGAAAAACTGGTTGGTCTCCTACAAAACACGGTTACAAGTTCTATGGCCTTTAACATCTAAACCAAGAGTACTCTTAAGAAGGGAAATAAGAAAGATGGGTAATGGCATAACATGTGAATCTTTTACACCAATGTATGTATCCTCTTGATCAAATCATCATAAGAAAATACTAGAAGTCTCTCCAAAGTGAGAGGAGGGAAGGCGCACACAACTAATTTAGCTAGCTAGGCTAATGCAAAATGGCATTTACCGATAAGGAATTGCCTTTTTAAGCTCTGCCTAATTTATACAAGGTGCTGCTCGCTTCTCTTAGCTACTACTGGCTTGCTTCGTAGGAGTGGTATAGTAAGAACTATGCATCTATGCATTATTACAATTTTTCTTCAATGATAATCTGACGTATTTTGATCGAACTTCGCTCTAGCAACTAGTAAAAGAATCTGGACCTCTTGTCAGGACGATCTCGCGTTAGATGTTTAAGATTTTATACAAAAAGCAATCTACCTTGTATAAACATGTTTAAACAATTCTATTGTAGAATTTTCCTATGCTAATTCTTAGTTCATTTTAAGAGGTCAGAATGCTGTATTAATTGGAATTTTTTTTCCATCCGTTGTGTTTATCCATTCCCTTCCTATACAAATGTCCTTTATACACTGTTACCGACTAAGAATTAAGATGTTCAGTGAGTTGATGTCCGGTCTTCAATCAATTTCAACGTTATGTTCGAATATTCAACTTGGTAATACCATATTTTTCATAGAGTAGATTAGAAAACATTTTCATCCAGGTCGGGATACTTTATTTGGCAAGAATTGATTAAGTTGTTAAATAAAGCAGCATGATGTGAGACGAAAGAGACATATTTGTTTCTAATGATCGATTGACACGTCAAAAAGTTTAAAAATCCAAAACGATTTTGTCCCACCTCACACATTACCTAATTTTTCTTTAATAGGAATAGGAGTAAAAATAATGCCTCCTCCCTTATCCAATATCTTCAATTGCATTGTTGACCAGATTGATCAATAATGGACTAAAGATAAAGGTGACAGTGAAGAACACAAACTTGATCAAGAGATTGCTTCTTTCCTCCAAGAACCAATGGCAGCTCAGAGTAGGATAATTATAGTTTCTTTTAAAAGATTTGTGAGTATTTTATAAGTGGAAGAAGATTTTTTTGGGAAACACAATGAGCAACAACTTCAAAGAATAGTCCTTGAAGACAATTTTATTTGCTAAGACAACCTTGAAGACAATATTCGGCTGCTGTTTGAAAAAAAAAAACGAATATTTTGAAATTGATATCGAAAAAGGTATTTTGGGAACTTTTTCATCTAGCTCCAAATTGGAACTAGGTGTTTCTCTAACAAGAAAAAAGAAAAAAAAAAGTAATAATTAACTTTTACGGTGCATTCTTGATTTATAAATAGTCATGCATCTGGTTGATAGATAACTTTTGTTGTGTGTCACGCCCCCACCTTAGGGGGCAAACACAACACACGATTCTTTAAACGTGTGACCGAGTGAACTAATTTTTATCTCGTTGTAGACCGGGACAATGCATGGTGCATGTTAAAATAGACCTCAAAGTTTAAATCATAAACATTCGGCTCAATGATCCAAAATCCTTTCAAAAAAATTATACATAGTTTCATGAATACAATACCAATGCTCTAAACATAAATACATGACCCACAATATACATAAAGCTTCTATGACAATCAATACTTAATTACATAAATAAACTAGACTCGAAAGTATCAATTGAAACAATAGCGGGCTCACCACATCTGGAGATGAGAGGGAGATGCCTTGTAAGGGTCCACGCCGTCTAAAAGTATCACCAGATACATCAAAGAAGAGATACAATACCTTGACAAAAAGAACGTGAGTACATAATAAAAATACATTGCGAACTTCCTCACATAATAAAACAAGAACATATATAAGAAACACGAAGAAATAAAATACATATTCGAACAACATAAGTTCAATAAAATATTTCATAAAAAGATTCACTTAGCAATTTAAATTATAACCATTTTATTTCATAAAATATATATGAGTTTGAGTTTTAAACAAACTTATTATCTTTCGTGGGAGTATTAGTTACCGATATGACCATCGCCATCATGTGTACCTCTTGGTGCTCCGTACTTTAGCCCGTAACAGATTGGGCGCTCACCACAATATCTTATGAGATTGAATTGACAAGTTTTGCTAGCTTAATCCCAAAGAAGGGAACCCGTTCCAAAGGTGACTATCTAATTGTCTCAGCCAATAGTATGATCACAGTCCTACACGGGCATGTATAGCTTTGGGTATTGCCCACCTTCAACCAATACCTTTTCAGTTACATAATAAAACTCCCCGAATATTTATTTCATCTGGCATTTTTGGCTTAAAATCATTACCTTTGTGTTAAAGCTCAATAGCCCCATAGCATTATTTTTTCTTTTCATGTTCGTTTGCATGGATAATTCGAAAACCATCAAATCACATTCATATTCGTGGAAAAACTTTAACATCATGTTCAGTTTCGTTTAAAACTTGAAACAATCATAATCATAGTCATTTTCATTTTGAAACTATATCATCATGTTCATTTAAAATTTTGAAAACACATATAATTATAACACTTTGTGAAATATAGCATTTGAGTATTTTCATTTCAAAACATATACATAATGCATGATTACTTGTCCCTCACAATCCTACATTAACATTTCATAAAACTCTTAGACATATAGACATACTTAGAAAATATGGAGTTTTGGAGAAATAATTCTATGTAAAGATTCGAATCAACATATGTTAGATGTTCTTCTAGCTAAGTATTATTTTGGGTAGCCCATACAACTTAATTAGACTTAAACTACACAATACAATGGATATTTGACATTAATAGTCCATTTGGCTTTTCATAAATCCAATTCAACCCACAGAAATATCCATTTTCACATAAAGTATTTAAATCTTGTAATTCCATATTAGTTCATTCCTTTCAAGCGTTATGGAATTTAATTCAATCAATAAAAACACTCAATTTTATTATAACATTAACCCGACATTATTCATCTTCTTCATTATAAATCCTAGCTTAGAATATTCATTTCAAGAACTAGTGCTTCATACAAATAATCTTTTTTACTTCACAACACATTCTACGTATATAATTTATGAACATATTAATCGCAGGGTGAAGAAATTACCACATGGTAGCCAAATCTTGAATTTTGAATTTCCAGGTGTTCTTAATCAAAATGAACATTCAAATAAGAATCTATAGATCCCAAGGTTTAATCTTATTAATATTAGTTTTAGGGAGTTGGAATCAACTAAAAAATTATTAAACCTAATCTTAGAGTGTGTTTTTGGAGGAAGATCTCCTCCTTCTCTTTAGAAGTAAAGACCAAGTTTAAGAACTAAATCTTATTTTTTCTAAAATCACATTTCAGTAGAGGTGGCGTCAGTCGGTTCGGTAGGTTAGTATGAAAGTATAGTTCGGTTTATCGATCTTCGATTTTGTAATATTAATAACCAAACCAAACCAAAATTTTTACGGTTCGGTGCGATTTTTTCAAGGTTCGGTTCGGTTATTTCCGGTTTAGTTTTTCGATTATTAACGGTTCAAGATTTTTATATCCGATGTAGACTGCGGAACACATATAAAAATGATAAACCACATGCATCCACTGCGTTGCTGCAACAAGAATTGAAATTAAGTTGATTACCTTGAAGGAGAGCTGTTGGAATCTAGAAGTGTATTTCAGTGTTGTTTGTACTTGGATTACTCTGTTTATAAAAGGGACGTTCATACTTGTATATATGAAAAATATGATCAAATAAAAAATGCAAAGTTCACTAAGCCAAAAGTGCCATAATACTTGATAATATGAAAGAGACACTTCTTAGTTCTTAATATGCTTCACTAAGTCAAAAGTGCCATAATACTTCGGATGACAATTATAAACTCAACCACAATAAAGGCACTTTGCTAGTTTGCTTTCGGGGCTTCTTCATTTTCTTCAACTAGTTCAAAATGTTCCCAAATAGCCGATCTAGCTTTAGGACCACGAGGCATAGTTGAACCTACAGAATAAGAAAAGATCACAAGTTAAATAAAATATTTTTAATTATAAATAACAAAAGGACATCATAGAACAAGCAAATCTTTAAACTTACCACTTGTTCAAACTAGGGCATCAACAATGCTAGGAGCTCTTTCAACAATGCAAGTTTCTTTTCCGTTCTTTGCCATATCTAAATAAAATTTGATAAAGTGTGTCATTTATTTAAACTTACAAAGTAAACTAATTTTCACTAAAACACTTATAAAACGCAAAATCTTACTAAGTTCAATTTGCTCAAGAAACTCCAAATCTTCTTCAACATTAATAGGAGTACCCTCACATCTAAACCAATCTTGAACACAAACAAGACTTTGCACCCACCGAGGAGTCAATGAACTCCTAAATGAATCAAGAATGCGGCCACTGGTGCTAAATGAACATTCCGATGCAACACAAGAAATTGGAATGGCCAATACATCACGAGCTAACTCAGATATAATAGGAAATCGAGGCGCATTAGTTTTCCACCAATCTAAGATTTTAAAGTTATCAGAATCATCAGACAATGGCTCTTGTCTTTCACCAATATATCTTTCCAACTCAGATTTAGTACCTCCACTTTCAGAGTCTTCCTTTTGCGTTTTCAACAATTTCAGATTTTGTTCTCACATTCCCACTAGATGAATCAGATGTGTCATCAGATGAAGTAGATTTAGATTGAGATGATTAAAGATGACATCCTTTTGAATATTTTTTTTTGATACTCCCCAAATAAAGAATTCAAATAAGAATCCACTTCGGCAGTTAATTTCTTCCCTGGTTCCTTCCCGAACATTTCCTCAAGAGCAAAACCAACATACTCTAATTTGTTATGAGGATCTAATACAGAAGCAATGAATATCATTTTATTCATCTTTTCAGGTTCACCCCAATTTTTTTTAAAACTTTTCTTTCATCTTCCCTGCCATCTTACTCAAATTAGTATCATCACTAGCTAAACAAGCTTTCAAATGACTATCAAGCTCACATATATCCTCAAAATGACAATTAGAAGTGACATAACGTGAACCTGAAATTTCGGTAAGCTCATGAAATCTTTCAAGAAACTTTATTACGTTTCTCACATTCACCCAATCATCACATACAAATGGACCTACAATATTCCCATCCTCACAAACATGCGTACAAAGATGAGTAGAAAATCCATCATCAAAAAGATGAAGCTTGTCAAAGGCCTTCTCAAAGTTTTGCGCCGATTACAACATCAAGTACGTGGAATTCCACCTAGTAGGAACATCCAAACACAATATTTTACTACATTCTACCTCTTGATGTGCACAACATTCTCTAAACTTTAAGGTCCTTTGCGGAGATGATCTCACATACCTCACAACTTGTCTAACACGTTTTACAAAAATATCAATTTCTTTCAAACCATCTTGCATAATTAGATTAAGTATGTGAGATGCTCACATGAAGATGCATACCACTCATCGAATTATTTTTTCACATATCTAGTTATTTATATAATTCGATCGTGACATCATTCGAAGAAGCATTATCAACAGTAACAGTGAATACCTTATCCAATTTTTATTCGAGCAAACAATTACCAATAACTTTTGCCATTTCGTCACCCTTATGACTAGAGATAGGGCAAAAATTTAGTATTCTTTTATGCAACACCCAATCTATCAATAAAATGACCCGTCAAACACATATAGTTAATTTTTTGTAACAAAGTCCATGTGTCTGTGGTAAGGCAAATTTTTGGTTTTACTTCTCTGAAATTTTTTATTATTTTAAGCCTCTCTTCACTGTAAACTTGAGAACAATCCCTTGTAATTGTCCTACGAGAAGGAACATTAAATAGAGGTTGGGCTATGCTCATAAACTTCTTAAAGCCTTTCTTTTCAACAAAGCTAAAAGGTAATTCCTCCGTAATTACCATCTCAAATAAAGCCCTCCTAACTAGTTCTTGATCAAATTTCCATAGCACCCCACCACTAATTTGCCCATCCTTTTGTAAACACAATTGTATTTGAGTATTATCAACTTTTCGTAGTATTTTTGGACACTTCTTTAAGTGAGTATTCAATGATGTTGTTCCATTCAATCGTGAATCAACCTTATAATCACGACCACAATGTTTACAATTTGCTCTATCACCTCCATTATCATCTTTCAACTTTTCAAAATGATCCCAGCCAGTTGATCTACACTGTACAATTTTTTTTTTTGGGCCTTGACTAGTTTCAACTGAATTTGTAGGTGAAAAAATAGGTTCGCTTTCAGATGAGCCCACCTCACTTACTCTACTTTCAACTTCTGCCATCTATAGAAAATCGGATGGAAATAGAATAAAAAAATACAAACTGGTATACGATATAAATCTAGCATGTCACAACTCGCATAAAATCAAGTGGCAGTCGGCACAGAGGCAAAATAACAAAAGAACAAAAGCAAAAACAGAGGCAAAAAAATAAAGAATGCAATTATCACTTTTTTTTGGCAAATGTTAAGTTGTTAACTCGAAAGAGTCCTAAAAGTAAGTCGCAAACGCGCATATATACTATAAACAATAGCAGAAAAATCAAAAGTTTAAACAAACCAGCAGGAGGAGCGACGAGGGAAAACTGAAAAGGAACTCAGAAGAAGGAGGTAACCACTAACCTGAGGAAGAAGGATGAGCGACGAGTGGAGGAAAAAGCATCACAGGCTCACAAGTCACAGCAGTCGGGACTCGGGCGTTGGCACAGTCGCACAGAGGATTCAGGATTTTTAACTCGAAAGAGTCCTAACTCCTAAAAGTAAGATGCAAACGCGTATATATACTTAAAACAATAGCAAAAAAATCGAAAGTTTAATGAAACTAGCAGTAGGAGCGACAAGGGAAAACTGAAAAGGAACTCAGAAGAAGGAGCCAGGAGATAACCACTAACCTGAGGAAGAAGGATGAGCGACGAGCGGAGGAAGAAGGCGTCACAATCTGGAGTCAGGTGTTGGCAGTGGCACAGTTGCACAGAGGAGAGGAGGAAGAAGTCGGGAGTCGGGACTCTCAACTCTCAAGAACCCTAATTAGAAACAGTTTCTAATTTCTAAGGAACTAAGCAAGGGAACTAGTGTTGGATAAATTGGGTTTCAGTCTTTCAGATGGGTATTGGGTAAATTGGGCTTCAAATGAGTTATTGGGTAAATCACTAAATTGGGCTAAGAAGTTGGTGGCCAATGGTCCAGTGGCAGTTTTACTTTATTCAATTGGGCTAAGCCTAAGAGTCCAAAAGTTGGTAAATTTATTTTAGTTTTTTGGTTTAACCGAAAATCGAGCCGTTAAAACCGAAAACCGAACTTTTAAAGACTATAAACCGCAAACCGATCGAAAAACCGAAACCGAATAAACCAAAATTTCGGTTCGGCCGATTTTTTCGATTCGGTCGGTATTATGCCCACCCCTATATTTCAGCCCATTTATAAAAATATGAAGGTTTGTATAGCCTTTTGGTCGCTTGGGTAGCCTTGGTGTGTAGGCTATGCACGGCCAGACCTTTCCGTTCTCTTTCTTGGCAAGTTTCTGAAATTGCCTACGCAAGGTTGCGTAAGATGGCGCACAGGTTGCGAAGACTCGCTTGGTTGCTCTGTCATCCTTCAGCAGAAAAAAGTCACGACTTTTTGTAAAAATGTCCAAACGACAAATAAATTAAATTGTTAAAAACTAAACTCATAGCCCTTTCATTTGATAGGTTGTGTATCATATAACTCTTTGTATCTTGAGAGTTGTGCTCATTTAAGGTTGAATCTTTACAAGCTCATTTGAAACTTAAATCATTTGCATAGTTTCTAACCTGGCTTAGTTCTGGGGCTCTCCTTATACGTTAAATCATTTTTGATATACCTCTTTCATTTATTATCATGAACATGTAATATGGTTCCAATTCGTAGTTATCTTGGTATATAAAATGCTACTTTTAATCGTTGTTGGCGCACTTTAATGTCTTAAAATCTTCCAAAAATTTACGGGATTTTACATTCTTCCCCACTTAGGAACATTTATTCTTGAATGCTGAAACTTAGCCCTATCCATCTGTATAACAATTTCTTAGGCTTCTAGTCACTCACCATTTTCCTTAGCGCTTTAAATTTTAACTAACTCTTTAAATTTTAATAATTTTGACAGAGTCTCCTTTATACGTAGATTTATCCACCTGTGAGCTAACCACAAAAATCAAACAAGAGATTTATCACAAGTACCATAAGAGTTACAACTCTAATCACCTCAATACCTTCTCCTCATTAACATTAACTTTGCATAAAAGTCTCTAAGCCGTGGAGACATTAGCACGAGTTTCATTCATAACATGAAACATAAAACTTTCATAAATTAACATGAACTTACAGTGCTTAAAACATATGAAACATCAGCTCTTTTTACTGCAGTTCTTATACATCCTCGTGTAATATCGTTATCACTATTCTCTTTACATTATAAGATAAAATCATATATCTTTTAACATAAGACTGCTTGAAATGGTGTTCTACTACAACTTCTTGAATCAAGTCACATCCTTAGATTATGTCTTATAACTTATCTATCCATTTCAGAATGAAGTGTTTCTTTACTAGTGATTCCCGCAGAGACTCTCCCGAAAAACCATCGTAAGACTACGACTAGGGTGTGACATGAAAATCAAGAGATGGCCCTTTGCTGTTGTGCTATTTTTATTGATTAATTGTGATCGGTAGTTGAAAAAAATAAGATATGTATGACTGTTTTGACAAAACTCATTTATGTGTGTGAAGAAGACGAGCCGTGATAATGATAGTGGAAGAACAATAAATTAAAGTATACTTTTTTTCTTGTGAGGAATTATGGAGAAGAGAAAAGGGGTGATGAGATATAACATCAACATTTGGGCAAGCTATTAGTCGTAATTTGGGTTCTTCACTTCATTGAAATATACAAAGTGAGCACTTAGAAGGGAATTGAGAGTAAGACTTGTTTGTGGGTGTTAACGAGTATGGTACTAGAATTATTATTAGGTAGAGCAAGATTTTTGTTACTGTATGTTGACAAGTTTGTTTGCAGTTACTGAATTTCGATTATCAGATATTTTTTTCTGATTGGGAGAATTAAGAACTAAAAAAAGAAAAAAAAATTAAGAAAAAGAAAAATGCACATGATTGAGGCTTTAAATTTTCTTTCTCACTCGCTTAGTTCTATGTGTAACCCCCCTTCGTGGGCATACAATCTGGTACTGATACTACTTTCAATAATTTTAAGGGGGTAGTAGGACATCTGTAAAGTTTGTTGGTTAGTCTGTTGGCTAACAGTTTAGTCCCCTTATTTAGTTACAATATTTACACTTTGGTGAGCTAATATATTTTCTCTTTTCTTTAGCCCCTGCTTACTAGTCACTATATATGTACTGCAACATGCTCATTGGGAGGTAATGAATGACAATCCCTACTTCTTACTTTCTTCTTAGCTAGCTTAGTTATTTTTCTGTAGTTCTCTCTCTTTTTTATTCAAGGTTACATAAAAAATAGAATCCCCAGTATTGAATTTTCAGTCAAATGCGTTTGAAGATACAAAATAACTGACTTAAATAAGATGATTACTTCTTTTTCTTAATTATTGCTTTGAAGCTCTCCAAATAGTCGCAATAGACAAATATTTTCCGAAAGCGTTTCGGCGCATTATGAGTAAAAGATTGAGTTTAAGTTGAATATTCTTGAGTTTTGATGATCGATTCTTGTTATTTGATGTTATTTGGATAATTTGAGATAGCGAGAAAGTTTGTACAATATTATTACACTTGTGTGCATATTCTATTTGGAGCCCGAGGGGCTCGGGTGAGTTTTGGGTAAGTATCAGATGAGTTTGGGGTAGTTTGCAACTGTTGGTGCTCAGCACTTGCTGGTGCATTATTGCAGATCTCGCATTTGCGAGGTCTGGCTTTGCGAGCCTCTCTTTTGCGGTCAAGAGATCGCATTTGCGAGCATGGGCCTAGATTGGGTGACCTTGTATTCGCGAGAAAATTGTTCGCTTTTGCGAATGGAGGGCAACCGCTTTTGCGAACATCCTGGTTGCATTTGCAACCACTGGTAGCAATTGTCAGCTTCGTATTTGCAAAATATTTGAGCGTATTTGCGATGGGGGACCTTTCGCATTTGAGACTTCTGTGCCTCTGATGCACTGATTGCATTTGCGATCCGTCTGTCGCATTTGCGAACTAGTGTTCGCAAATGCAACACCTGCAAGTGGGTAAAAGACGGGAAAAACGAGACTTAGCTCATTTTACACCATTTCTCAACCCCAAACTTTTTAGAGGCGATTTTTAAAGAACTTTTTCTTTCCAAATTCATTGATAAGCAACTCTAATTCATTTTCTACCAATTCCCTATTACATTTCATGAGTTTTTAACATCAAATCTTTGAATTTCATGGTAGAATTAGGAATTTTGTGTAGAAATTAGAAATTTTATAAAATTGAGATTTTGACCTCAAATTGAGGTCTGATTTCGAAACAAATCACATAACCGAGCTCGGGGGTGAATGGGTAATCGAGTTTTGGTCTGAATCTCGGATTACGACCAAGCAGGCTCGGGGTTTACTTTTATCGACTTTTTAAAAAATGATCAAAATTGAACCTTTTTCATTCGTGGGTAGTTTCCAAAGCTTATTTTGAATTGTTTGATCGATAATTCGCTAGATTCAGTTGGTTTGGAGGCTTGTTGGAAAGGCAAAACTGTAATTGATTATTTGATTTGGTTGTGGAGTGAGGTAAATATCGTATTTAACTTTGACTTGAGTGAATTAGGACTAGTTGGTCTATTTGCTATGTGAATTATGTGTGGGGACGACGTACATGCAAGGTGACGAGTATATATGCTTCGTCATGGATTAAAGCACAAGTGAAATTTGATATATTGTACTATGTTTTTTCTTTTACATGCCTTCTATGCTTTAGTTAGATTGTTATTATTTGAAGGTTCGCTTTGTGTTTATTAATCAATTTAAAGTTATTGGGATACCGGAAGTTGAATTTGCGTATCATAACATCATGATTGAAGTTGAAATTGGTTTTCCACTTTGCTTGATACTTTGGACTATTGTTGTTGCTTGGTGAGGAAGAGTGAAAAGCACGAAGAGTGTTGCCGTGCCATATTTGCATATTGTTATTATTGAATGAGCGAATATGAGGATTAAAGCACGAAGTGCGATGCCGTGCACTTGATTGCTTTATTATCATTTGTTATATCATATGAGGATGAGAGTAACGCACGAAGAGTGATGCCGTGCCATTTCATTTATCATATCATTATCGTATGGTGAGGATGAGAGTAAAAGCACGATAGAATGCTGTGCCATTGCATTTATATATTATATGGTGAGGATGAGAGTAAAAGCACGAAGAGTGATGCCGTGCCATTTGATAATTTTATTGCTTTACTTGATTGCCGGAATTGTGAATTATTTGGCTGCATTATTGTTAATTTCGGAATGAGGCTATGTGGTGATTTTGTACTTATCGTTCTCATTTTACTCCCTTTTTACATGCTCCCTCCACATTATTATTTTAAATGCTCTACTTGTTATTTTTGTTTCTATACGTATATATCTGCACAGGATTTTAGTAGGTGTCTTGTCATAGCCTCGTCACTACCTCGTCGGGGTTAGGCTAGATACTTACGGAGTACATTGGGTCTATTGTACTCATGTTACACTTTTGCACTTCTTGTGCAGATTCTAGTGTTGGTCCCAGTGGTGTCTAGCGGTACTTTTGCTCAGACCATATCTATATCTGGAGACTTGAGGTAGGCCTGCATGGCGATCGCGGTCCCTGAAGTCCCCTTTCCTTATCTACCCTTACTGTTTATTTTGGTTTCGAATAGTTATATTTTATTCAAGACATTTGTTGTAGCAAAATCTTGTAAGCTCATGTACTTGTGACACCAGATTCTGGATTTTGGCTAGTCGGTGTTGGAGTTATTATATTTACTCTGGAATTTTACAGCTTTAATTCGTATTATATTGCTTTCAATTATTTAAAACTAATTAGTTGTGTACTAATATTGACTTACCTAGAAAATAAATATTAGGCGCCTTCACGATCCCGCGGTATTAATTTCAGATCATGACAGTGACAAGTTAGTTTTATCAAGTTGCGCTTGATGTTGTAATTACTTTTCTAATGCGGCTAATTATGTGGATAAGTCAAACTTTTTAGGGTGAGAAATGAAAATATAAAAGGCAAGCTAAAATTCAAACTTGCAACTTGATTAAATTAGTGCCTTGAAGCCAAACTTTAACTAGTGATTTGAATTTATAAAATAAAATTCAAATATATTTTATGTGAACTGGTTCTGTAATAGTGACTTCGAACCATCTATTACAGATCTCTACCATTAACACAACTTATGCAATCTTTTTAGAAACATTCAAGATTAATATAATATTTATTAAAATTCTCATCACTTAATATTTTCAAGTTTTACCGCCAAGTAAAATACAAAAACAATCTCATACATGCATCTTGAAATGTTTAAAAATATTCTAAAATACAAATCGCATTATCTAGTGATTTCAAAATAAAATGTCAATAATTTCATACATTTGTATAATTTTAGGGATTTTTACCCAAAGAGCCGGCTATATTTATTATTTAATTTTTTTAGCCGATATACATAGATTATATACTGATTTTACATAATGATACACATATTACATATGAATTATACATATATTATACGTCCGTCGGTTATTTTTAATTTAAACGGTTGGGTGAACGATTATTTAAGTTAATTCTTCATAATTTTTAAATATATTTTGAAGTGAAAAAATAACTTGATCCAAGGTGAATTTAACATTTTAGGCTTGCAATTGCTTTAGTGCCTTTAGCCTTGAGCTAGTCCTGCTGAGGACTTTCAACATCGGCTGCTTCATAGCTCTACTTCGGGAAAACATGCTGTCTCTCGCTCTCTCTAACTCCAAAGCTTAAATCCGAGATTCTTCTGTTTATGAGTATTTGTTTTTCTTGATCGAAAGTCCATTAGTTATTATGTTCCTTAATAATGAAAATTGTAAGTAAAATTTATTATCCTAGATTAATTTTGAATGACTACAAATAATTTTATGCCCGATGCGTTTTCTTTGCTTTTCCTTTCAAGCAAAGAACGAGGCTCTTGTTTTAGAATAAAATTATTAAATTTCTGTTAATTTGTTATGTTTAGTTTTTTTTTTTTTTCTTTTTTTCTTTTACTTGAGTCTTAAAAATCAATAATTACGATTACAAGTTTTAACCGTTCATTTTGAGTTTGATGGATAGAATATAACTTTAACGAGTAATATCAAAATTAGTGAATCACATACACGAAACGGAAAAGTGATGTCACGACCTCAATTTTCCTCCGTCGTATGTTGTGATGACACCTAATCACTAACACTAGGTAAGCCTAACACTTAATGAATTAAAGGACAGAATTTAACCAAAACAATTATTAAACCAAAATCTATATACTTCTATATAAAACCAACAATCCTAACATGATACAGTATCTCAAAACCAGTAGTACAAGTCAGAAGCTCTACAGAGTTCACTAGAAAATCTATAAACTTCAAAAGGTGACTCCTCAACCTTGATAAGTGAGAATTTTGACTGCTTATTAGCACATTTTAGCTTTTATTTTAGTCCGAAAGTATTGAATTGTGTTCTCGGGACTAATGAAATTATCCAAAATTGGAGGAATGCTGGATGTTTGGTCTCTCGAGATGAAATCTGACTAAAAAAGGAGTGCTCCGAAGCACAGGAAATAAAGGGCGCAGAAGCACAAATGTGCGGTCCGCAGTAGAAATTGCGGACCGCAGAATTCCATCTGCGGCCGCAAACCAAGAAGAAAAATTTAACAGAACTTTCAGCAATGTGCGAACCGCACATGATTCGTGGGGCCGCAGAACTGGGCTAAGAGTCGAAGATCAGAGAGTATGCAAAAAGACCAAGTCCAGGAGTCTTCGTGAATTGCGGATCGCACAAGAAATATGCGGCCTCAGAAGATTGCCTCGCGACCACAGTCCAGAAATGTGCGGCCATAGAATATTGCCTCGTGGCCGCAGTTCAAAAATATGCGGCTGCAGAACTCCACTTCCTGCTAGCTGAAGAAATCTGCGGACCGCACATGAAATTATGCGGCCGCAGAACTTCCCGAGGGGTATTTTTGTCTGAGATATTTGGCCCTGTATAAATAGTCAATTTTCACAAAATTAGGTCAAGTTTGAACATTTGAAGTTGCTGTAGCCGTTTTTCTTTACTACTTTAGGATGTTTTACATTATTTTGGTGTATTTACATTAGATTTCATCATTTTAATCTTCCATTATGAGTTTAATTAGCTTTTCTTCTTTATTTTCTTCAAACCCCATTATGAGTAGCTAGATGTTTACTAGGATTGTGACCCAACCCTAGTGTGTAAACCTTATGGGTATCTAATTTAGTGCTTGTTTATGATTGGGTGTTGTATATTTAGCTTAGTTCATACTTCAATTTTAGAATTAATGGTTGCAAACACTGATTCATGCCTATTTGACTTAGTCTCTACTTGAGAACGAAGGACTTATTCTAGGATAACTTAGCTAACAAGGAATTGGGTCAATTGAGAGATTGATTAACCCAATTAAAAGGGTTCAACCTAGAGATAGAAATAACCTGACTTGAGCTTTTATCAACTGTTTTGGTTGATACACATTTGGAGTTGGAAAAGCCAAATTTAGCAAAATCACTCTCTGAGAGAGGTATTGAGTGAGTAACGTAGAGTTGAGAGCTATAATACACTCAATTAACAAAACAAGCATTAACGTCTTTATCCCATTAGGCAAACACCTAGGTTATGGTTACAACCCTAGGCCTTTTACCTAATTGAAAAATCTTAAAAATATTTGTTTGTAGTCTATTTCCTTCATCTTGCAATCATTAGATTAACATTAGACGTAGAAAAAAAATTGTGTTGTGGAAGTGCAATCTAGATAACCATTTGCTTATTTCAAATATATACCCCTAACACCCCTCTTAACTCTAGTGGATTCAACCCCGACTCCTAATTGGGTATTTATTATTGCATACGACTGTTTCATATCTCTATTGAGGTGTGTTGTGGATGTGACCAATTTTTGGCGCTATTGTCGGGGAGTTAAAATTGTGTTAGCTATATATTTGGGTGTGTTTTTGGAATATCTTCTTTTCCTTCCGTGTTACTTACTTGTTTGAGAAATCATAGGTACAACCATGGCGAACAATGAGCTCGAAAATTTATCTTTGGGGGATGTGGACGTCGAGGATGATCAAGTTGATGAGGTTCCTCTTGAACCTCAAGCCAATAGAAGAGGCCGAGTGCCTCATGACAATGTTCCGGCTCCACCCCCACCTCCACCACGAGCGGCTCCACACCAGGTGTTACATAATGAAGGATACGCTAGTGCAATCAGGGGCGGATGCACGCTTACTGAAGTGGTGTCACGCGATACCGCTATGTTAGAAATTTTTACTAAATATATGTATTAATACTGCGCGAAAACGGATAAGTAGGAAAAAATGATACCACTTGACATAAATTGTGTCCTGGTGTGTTGGTATGTGCTTGATTTTTCTCTAAGAGGTCAAAGGTTCAAACCTCCACTAACATATTTTTCTTTTGCAAATATTTGAGAGAGCCTTTGTGGTTAAAAATTGAGATGAAGTAGAATTGAACTTAGGACTTTTTCTAACTTAAGACTCAACAAAACTAATAGACTAAGGCTATTTCTTCTCTAAAAGTATGATAATCAATGTTATATTCCAGTTCTTCTTTAAATTTCGACACCGCTTACAAAAATTCTTGCGTATGCGCCTGAGTGCAATAGTCCCTCCTCGTATTAGGGCGGGAAACTTTCAAATCACCAATATAATGCTCACTTTGCTAGAGCAACGATGTTCTTCACCTGTGCTCCAAGTCAAAATGCATACAAACATTTGAAGGGGTTTGTGGACACTTGTTGGGGGAGCAAACAAATAAATGTCTCCGAAGATGCATTGAGGCTGAGGTTTTTTCCCTTCTCTCTACGGGGGAAAGCTTTAGATTGGTTGGAACGTTCGCCGAACCATTCCATTCACACTTGGGATGAGTTGGTGAAAAAGTTTATCTCTAAGTTCTTCTCTCCGGGGCACCTGGCTACACTTCGAGAAGAGATTTTGGCATTCAAGCAAGAGCCTAATGAACCACTACACGAGATTTGGGAGCAGTATAGAACAATGGTCAAGGAATATCCCAACAATGATATGACGGAAAACATGATTCAACAAACCTTCTATCATGGGATTAACACAACCAACCAATATGTAGTGAATCAACTTGTCGGTGGTAACGTTATGACTACGCCGTATGCGGAGGCGTGTGAGATTTTGGATGAAATGACGGAAACATCATCGGCATGGCAATCCCGGGCTAATGTTTCACAAGGTGATCTGAACGTGATCCACCTTCATAAAGAGTTGCATGACCTGCCGAATTGAATACCACCATGAATCAACTAGAAAAGGCTCAACTTCAACAAGTGCAAAATCCTAAGCAAGTCAATGCCATGAAAGGGGTGAAATTGATGGTAAAAAAAAGAAGGACTAAAGGTTCACAAGTGCAAAATCGGGTGGAGAATTATGTGCAAGAAGATAGTTATTTTGATCAAAGTGATTCTTATAATGAACAAGAAGAGGAGGTGCAATACATGAACAACTTTTAAGGGAAAAGAAACAACTTCCAAGGCCCAAACCAACAGTAATGGCGACCTCAAAACAATCAAGACAATTGGAATTCTAACAACCAAGGAAATTGGAGTGGTGGCAACAATCAAGGGAATTGGCATAACAACAACTATCAAGGAAATTGGAGTGGCAATAATCAAGGAAATTGGGGTGGGGGAGGGGGGTAACAATCAAGGTGGATGGAACAATAATCAAGGCAACCGGGGATCGGGTTTTCAAAGGCCCCCGATGTATCAACAACCGAACAACCCGCCTCCTTATCCTTCCCAGGATCCAAGTTCTTCAAATAGTAAGATGGGGCATATTCAGAATATGTTTAAGCAAATGATGGAAAAGAATGCCGATTCGGATGCCCAACTTGCCTGTCATACCACATCAATCCGCAACTTAGAAGTTCAAATGGGGCAAATCTCTCAAGCTGTAAATTCTCGTCCTAAGGGGGCACTACCAAGTGACACGGTAGTAAACCCAAAAGGTGGAAACAACACGGGGCATGCCATGGCCGTTACTACAAGAAGTGGAAGAGGTGGGAATGCCCTCACCTCAAGTCAAAGGCAATTTGTGGATGATGAGCAAGTGGTACAAGAAGAAGAGGTCCCAAACAATGTGGTGCAATCAAATGATGAAGTTCGGATTGATATTGATGATAGTGTGGAAGAGACTCAAGAAGAGGTGAACCCGTCTAGGGATCACATTATTGACATACCAGAGCCGGTAGTGCAAAAGGCTAAGGCACCATTGCTTAAATCTCCACCTCCATACCCTCAAAAACTTGCCAAGAAAAATGATGAGAATCAATTCATAAAGTTCATTCAAATGATGAAGAGTCTCTCAATCAATGTGCCATTAGTTGAAATTTTGGAACAAATGCCCGGCTATGTAAAGTTTACGAAAGATCTCCTGACAAAGAAGCGGTCAATGAATTTTGAAACCATCAAAGTCGCTCATCAAGTGAGTGCAATTGTGCATTCAATGGCTCCTAAGTTGGAGTATCCCGGTGCTTTCACGATTCCTTGTACAATTGGAAGTGCCCAGTTTGCAAAAGCTCTTTGTGATCTTGGGGCAAGTATCAATTTGATGCCCTGTTCGATTTTCAAGACCTTTGGAATGGGCAACCAAGACCCACCTCTATGAGATTGCAAATGGCCGATCGTACTATGAAGAGACCTTTGAAAGTGATTGAAGATGTCTTGGTTCGTGTTGATAAATTCATTCTTCCGACGGATTTTATCATTCTAGATTGTGAACTTGATTATGAGGTGTCGATTATTCTTTGGAGACCTTTCCTTGCTACGGGAAAGGCTCTTTATGATGTCGAAGCCGGAGAACTTACTATCCGGGTTTGTGATGAAAAAGTGGTCTTCCATGTGTGTAAGTCCATTCGGCAACCAAATAGCAATGAGGTGTGCTCTTTTGTGGACTTGGTGACCGATGTTATTATTGATGAATCAAGTGCTATGATCAATGTTGGAGGTCGTCTTGCTCATATTTGATGATGACGAGATAGATGGCTTCATGGAATGTGTGAATTCTTTTCAAGGAATGGGGTCGTACAACTATGCACCCTGAAAATTGTCCTTGGATCTTGAAAATAGGACAACTCCTCCTACAAAGCCTTCTATTGAAGAGCCTCCTGCCTTGGAGTTGAAGCCATTGCCTCCACATCTTTGGTATGAATTTTTTGATCTTTTTTATACTTTATCGGCTATTCTTTCCTCTTGTTTGACTAACGTGCATGTAGACTCCACTTTGGCGGTGCTATAAAAGAGGAAGAAGGCTATTGGGTGGACTTTGGCGGATATTCGGGGGATAAGCCCGCATTTTACATGCATAAGATCAACTTGGAGGAAGGCGCCAAACCATTTATTGAACATCAAAGGAGACTCGACGAGGCTACGCAAGAAGTTGTCAAGAAGGAGATTATCAAGTGGTTGGATGTCGGGGTTGTCTACCCCATCTTCGATAGTTTGTGGACTTCTCCGGTTCAATGTGCCTCAAAGAAGGAAGGCATGACAGTGGTCACCAATGACAAGAATGAGGTGATTCCCACAAGAATGGTGACCGGTTGGAGAGTGTGTATGGACTATCGCAAGCTCAACAAAGTCACAAGGAAGGATTATTTTCCACTTCCTTTCTTAGATCAAACGCTCGATAGATCGGCCAGACGTGCTTTCTATTGCTTTCTTGATGGGTATTCGGGCTACAAACAAATTCTTATTGCTCCGGAGGATCAAAAGAAAACAACCTTTACATGTCCTTATGGTAATTTTTCCTTCAAGCAGATGCCATTTGGTTTGTGCACTGCACCAGCGACTTTTCAAAGGTGCATGATGGCTATTTTCACAGACATGGTGGAGGACTACCTTGAAGGTTTCATGGATGACTTCTCGGTGGTTGGAGATTTATTTGATGATTGTCTTGTAAATTTGGATAAAGTGTTGGCAAGTGTGAAGAAACAAATTTGGTTCTCAATTGGGAGAAGTGTCATTTCATGGTCGAGGAATACATTGTCCTTGGCCACAAAATATCAAAGAATGGAATTGAAGTTGACAAAGGCAAAGATTAAGGTGATTTCTAAACTTCCATCTCCAACTTCGGTGAAGGGTGTGCGGAGTTTCTTAGGCCACGCGGGGTTTTACTGGCATTTCATCAAGGATTTCTCTAAGGTGGTGAACCTGTTGTGCAAGCTTCTCGAGAAAGATGCTATGTTCAACTTCAATGACGTGAGAGCTTTCGAATTGTTGAAGCTCAAGTTGACAACTACTCCCATCATCACCGCTACAAATTAGAGTATCCCTTTTGAACTCATGTGTGATGCAAGTGACGTAGCGGTTGGGGAAATTTTGGGGCAACGTATCAACAAAAATTTTCATCCAGTCTACTATGCTAGTAAGACCATAAATAGTGCCAAAGTCAACTACACTGCTACGGAGAAAGAGCTCCTTGCCATTGTGTTTGCAATTAAGAAGTTCCACCCGTACTTGATGGGTGCAAAGGTCATTGTCCACACGGATCATGCGGCACTTCATTATCATATGAGCAAGAAGGACTCCAAAGCTCGACTGATGAGATAGGTGCTTTTGTTGCAAGAGTTTGATATTGACATCCAAGATAGAAAATGGAGTGAAAACCAAGAGGTGGACCACTTGTCTCATTTGGAGGAGGAGGGGAGGCCGCATGATGGTATTGAAATCAATGACTCCTTCCTCGATGAACAACTCTTGGCTATTTCAATGAAAGAAGTGTCATGGTTCAAGGATCTAGCAAATTTCCTTGTGTGTAGAATCATCCCGGATGAGTTCTCTTCAAACCAAAGGAAGAAGCTCAAACGGGATTGTCTAGGTTATTATTGGGATGAACCATACCTCTTCCAGATTTGTAAGGATGGGGTGATTAGAAGATTTGTACCGGAAGAAGAACAAGGTTAAATTTTTGGAGCTTGTCATTCTTTGCCATATGGTGGTCATCATGGTGAAGCAAGAATGTCGGCTAAAGTGTTGAGTTGCGATTTTATTGGCCCACTCTTTACAAGGATGCTAGTGAACTAGTGAAATGCCTCTCAATACCATTTTGGAGGTTGATATTTTTGATGTGTGGGGTATTGACTTCATGGGTCATTTTGTGAGTTCTTGTAGAAACACCTACATCTTGGTCATGGTGGATTATGTGTCCAAATGGGTTGAGGCTGTTGCTCTACCCAACAATGAGGCGAGAAGTATGGTGTTCTTGAAGAAGCATATTTTCACAAGGTTTGGTACTCTGGGGACAATTATAAGCGATGGGGGGTCACATTTTTGCAACAAGGCTTTCGACACTTTACTTAGCAAGTATGGTGTTACTCATAAAGTCACGACTCCCTATCATCCACAAGCTAGTGGTCACGTGGAAGTATCCAACCGGCGGATAATGAGTATTTTGTCCAAAAAGGTGAATGCTAATCGGACGGATTGGGCCAAGAAGCTTGATGATGCACTATGGGCTTATTGTACGGCTTACAAAACACCTATCGAAATGTCACCATATCGGCTGGTGTTTGGGAAAGCTTGTCACCTTCCTGTGGAACTTGAGCACAAGGCCATGTGGGCTCTAAAGAAGTTGAATCTTGAGTGAGATGTCGCCGCCAACTTGAGGGTTGCACATTTCAATGAATTCCGGTACCATGCTTATGCAAGTTTGTCCTTTTACAAAGAAAAGATGAAATATCTTCATGAAAAATACATTTGGAAAATCCTTTTCCTTTTGTAGTTAGGTGTTGTTTTTATTTAACTTGATTTGAAGTGTGCTACAGGCTGAGTGTGAATTGTAGGAATTGTGGATAGAAATTTGGCTAAGTATTGCAAGAATTGAGGACTGCAGTTGTTTTGTGCGGACCGCACATTTATGGTTGTTGCATCAAAAGTGTACTGCGGCCACACAATTATCTTGCGGATTGCACAAATGAAAGGTGCAAATGTCAACTCTCCGAAATTTAGTCTGTCAGAGAAAAGATCGATGTGCGATCGCAAAAGGAAATCTGCGGCCGCAACATGAAATCTGCGCACACAAAATTGTGCGGACCGCAGACAAGATGCTGGCTTAATGTCAGCAGCTAACAGAGTGCGGACTGCACATGAAATTGTGTGGCCGCACTCGCCTTTCTTCCCCTTAGCTAGCCAAGTCATATAAATAGAGGAACTAGGGGATTTGTTACGTTTTTTCCCCTCTCTAAGCACAAAAACAGTACTCTCTTGAAATTTCTTGGTGAATCTATCTGTCCACACACACAACATCTTTGATTAGTCAATCATCACACTTATTCATCTGGCATGCTTCAATTTCTTGTTACTCGTTTTCTTTTAATTTTTAGATTTTTTGTCATTTTTAGGCCATTTGTCAATAGAATTCAATTGCATCCATGTGGAGGGTGAATTTGTAGTGGATTAACTAATACATGAATTGTGCACAAAATCGAAAAACCTAGAATGAAATAACTAAAATGTTCATAAATTTTGAATTCTGCGGCTGCACCTAAATTTGTGCGGTCCGCAGAAATTGATTCTTGGATATCATTGGTGAAGAAGGGATCTGAGGCCGCAAGGTAAAATGTGCGAAATGCAGAATTCCCATTGCTGCCGCCTAAATGTAATTTTACAGTCATTTGTGAGTCCCTACTTTGAGGCTCCAATATGCGGCTACAGGTTTAATTGTGCGGACCGTAGAAATCGTGTTGCGGCCGCACATCAGCCAATTCTCTGTCATCAGAGAGTTGGCATGTTTGGGTTTTAGAGATGCGGCTGCAAGTGAAATTGTACGGACCACACTTAACTTCTACGACCGCAAAGTAAATTTGTGCGGTCTGCAAGACCTTATCTGCGGCCGCAAGAAAATTATGCGCACCGCAGATCCTTCTCCTGCAAGCATGCTTTAACTGTGAACCTCACTATGTTTTCTGGTGTATTCTTGCATATCTCCTGTGTATGCCTGAACATTGAATTGCAACAAACAATCGCCTTTTGTTTGATACAGACAATGCTTCGATTTAGAGGCAGAGGCGATACTTCTAAAGGGAGGGGTGAGCCTTTTCGGGGTTGAGAAAAGACTGCCTTACCCCTTGGCCAACAAAATACAATTACAAAGTAAGCTACAGCCGGCAGGGGGGGAGGTGTAGATCTCTCTGACACGAGCTCATATGTCCCATCTAGGGAAGCATCATAGGGCAATTCAGCCTCTGTTCAGGAGCAGCCTACCGTACAGTCAATGCCGCACGGGAGATACCAACTCAGGGATGAGCCGTCCTCATCTCATAGCACTTCCGAGGACTAGGAGTGCTAGTCAGGCTTCGGAGCTATCGGCTACACCTGTCCGTGAGGCACAAGATGCACTAGTTCAGGATATCTCTGATGATGGGAGAGGGGGAGATGCTACAACTACCGGCCTTGAAAAGTCGAAGAAGAAAGAGGTTTAGGAGGACCGATTTGTCAGCTTGGCTGCCTTCACCAGCGTTCGTACATGGTGGTCAGTTAGGTCGCTAGCTCTCGACCGACAGTTTCTATTGAAGTATTTGGAGAGGTACAACCCAGTAGTGTTGAGACAATACTGGGAACGCAAGGGGTAGATGTGGTTCACTTAAAGTGTAGTGGACGCCAAAGAGTACCTTGTCGGGGAATTCTATGCAAATGTGGTCACATAAAAAAGGGGACAAAAGTGACTAAAGTATGTAACTTAAAAGTGAAATTTGATCAACATACACTCAACACGTACTTGGGCTTTGAAGATGTTGAGCCAAAGGAATATTTGGAGAACTATGCATTGGGAGACATAGCCTGACCTTGGTTAGCGGAGATTCTAGCAGCACCAGGGCCACCACCTCCATGGATTGCCGCTGGGTTTTCTATCCACTGGAGCACTCTTAGTTTCGCGGCGAAGGGTTGGCAAACCTTTATCTGTAGCATACTGGACCTGAGTAAGAATGAGACTTACCTTCTGATTCCACGGGCACTTCTAGTTGCTTCTATTATGGCCGGGTACCCTATCAATGTGGGTGTCGTGATGTCGGCCAACATCTCAGTGATTGCCTGGAAAGATGACTCGTCCTACCCGTGTCCCAACATTATTACAGAATATCTCACGGATGCAAGGGTAGAGCCGAGGGATTATGACACAAAGGTGAGGTTGAAGAAGCCTTTTACTTGGTATTCACATATGGGTGCGAACAACCCAAAGAAGAAAGTTCAGCCTCTTACCACCGCGGGCCAGTCTGATGAGCCAACTATGGTAGCTGTTGAGGTAGTTGATGTTCCATCCACTTCAGCCGAGCCTTCCTCCAATGCAGCTATGCCTCCGCCATCATCCACAGCCCCTACTGCACCTCTTACCACAGCTTCCACTTCGGCTTTGAAGATGGTGCCCATGCCTATTGTCCCACTTCTTGCACTACGAGTCTCCCAGACATTGGCGAGCCTCAACAACTGGATGCAGACAGCCACTGCAAAGCTGTCTATCTTATCCGGTACTATTGCGGCACAGTCTACTGCTCAGGCACCTCAGTTTCCCCCGACAGTTGAAGAGACATTGAAGAGGCTCCTAGAGAACTAGAACACTATTATGGCTACCTTGGTACAGCACGGGTCAGTGATCGAAGAGATGGGAAAATAAGTAAAGAAGATGAGAAAGTCCAGGCCAGCAAGAAGTCAGTGGACAAGCTCCAGAGACAGGTGACCAAGCTTGCTACAGCCGGAGATCTCCCCTTTGATATGCTGATTGACCCACACCATTCAGGCCCAGATCCTACAGCATCAATAGCACTGGTGGCACCAACTGGCCAGTCTGAGGAGCCAGACCTTGTTGCCGACACTGCCAAGGCAGTGCTTCAGATGTTCACCAACCCAGCCACACCTAGAGTTGAGGATGATGAGATTCAGTTAGATGAGCCTGCGGGCAGTGACATTGCTGGGGACACAGAGATGTCCAAGGAGCCATAAGGAGTTTTCTCCACTCTTTCTCCTCTTTTACTCTTATTTTGTTAAGCAGTGGGGACAATGCTTATCCTTATTTGGGGGGTGGAGTTTATTGATTATATTCGATACATTTTGAGACATTTGGCCTATAATAACTTGATATTATTTTCTCTTTTCTTATTATGTATATATTCTCTCTCTTTCTCTCATTATATATATTCATTCTACCTTCAGTAGTTTTTGCTTATTAGCTTCTTATTTTTGTTTCTTTACTACTTCTTTATTTGATTTAGTAGCTTCTTACTTTGATTTAGTAGCTACTTTGTTCTATTTAGTAGCTTCTTTTTATGTTTTAGTAGATAATAAGTCTTTGGTTTTCTTAATGCCACGGTTCTTTCCAAAGGTAGTTGTTGTGTGAACCGGGTGACCCATCCCAACGATGGATGGCGTGACAACCTTCTTAAGGGAATGAGTCCGTTTTTGTGTTTAGGTAATAATAGTAGTAGTAATGAATAAAACGACCTAATTAAGTCATGCTCGAAGAGTCAACCGTGCTTCAATTGGTACCAACACACTTAACTACGTGCTTATGGTTAGAGACAATTTTTTTTTTTTTTGAAAAAAATAGCTCTAGTTAGTGACTTTGTGACTCTTGTGTTGACTTTGGCAATCATCGAGTGGTTTAATTGGACCATAGTGATGTTTAACCTTGAATATGGTCGTTGTGGGCCCTCAACTCTATCCTCTTTAACAATCCGGTTGCATGAGGAGTGAGGTGAATTGTTGCTAGTCCAAGTATCCGTGCGAAAGGTCTAGAACTTGCCCCGAATATGTTTCAAAGCGAAATACTAAGTTTTGATTGGTTTAAGAAGTGATTGTAGGCTCTCCTTGGCCCGTTTGAGTTT
The DNA here is from genome assembly GCA_002018475.1 of Nicotiana obtusifolia. Taxonomy (NCBI): domain Eukaryota; kingdom Viridiplantae; phylum Streptophyta; class Magnoliopsida; order Solanales; family Solanaceae; genus Nicotiana; species Nicotiana obtusifolia. The sequence continues at coordinate 24,722 of MCJB01013936.1, read as the reverse complement.
TCTATTGCCAACCAATGTCATTATCCCTAGTCAACTCTTTTGCGCCTCTACTCTTTCTCATTTGATAATCATGTTACAATCCTTTACCCGTTTGGTCGTGACCCTCTCTTAGCACCCGAGCTTCCTTAACACTCTCGTGAAACAAATGGCTTAAAACTTAAGTTTGGGGGAGATACAAGGAACTTGAATAAGGTATCAACGCACGAAAAGAGAAAAGAAATAATCTCTATGAGAAGAGAAGGCAAGAAAAGGAAGAACAAAAAGAAAAATGCTAAAAGTGAATAAGTGGAAGGGTTGAATGGATCCAAAATGAGGTAATGATCCCAAACATGGAGAAATCAAAAAGGGAGAAAAAGAATGAAATGATCAAGAAAGAGTGATGTTGAGTCTCTCTAGTCCCAAACGAAAAGAAAGTGCCTTTAAGAATTGGCAAAGTGTGAGCCGAGAAATGAAAGATAGAGTGCATAAGGAAAGGTGTAACCCCTCACCCATACTGTATCCGACCCTAATCTAAAAGCCTTCATTACATCCGGAAAGAAGTCCTACTTGATTTCAAGTCGAGTGAGCTTACATTAGTGACGATCTACATGAGGAGGCAAGCCTATAGTACTTGAAGCCGTAATTGTAGCATTCTTCTGAGAGAGATGAGTGAATCTTTCATAAATCTTTGGATTGAGTGCTAAATTTCTTAAGTGAGCCAGGCAAATGGAAAGTAGAGGAGGAAGAGTTTGGAGTCCACCATGACCTACATGATAGAGCAAAAGCCCTTGAAGAGTAAAGTCAATTCTTAATGCTCAATTGTCCCATTAGAATTATATGTGCATGAATGATTAACTTATTGCCTTGTTGATAATACATGAGTAGTGTGGGTAATTGTTGGTCCCAACTGATGTGTGGATGGCTAACCTTTGAATCGTTGAAATGACCCATAACTTTTGGAGTTGGGAAATAATTTATGTGCTTGAGGACAAGCAAAGACTTAAGTGTCGGAGAGTTGATAAGTGGGGATTTTGACTGCTTATTAGCACTTTTTAGCTTTTGTTTTAGTCCGAAAGTATTGAATTGTGTTCCTGGAACTAATGAAATTATGCAAAATTGCAGGAATGCTGGAAGTTTGGTCTCTTGAGATGAGATCTAACTCAAAAAGGAGTGTTTCGAAGCACAAGGCAATAAAGGGCGCAGAACACAAATGCGCGATCTACAGAAGGAATTCTGCTGCCGCAGAAGAAATTACGGATAGTAGAATTCCATCTGCGCCAATCAAGAAGAAAAATTTAGCAGAACTTTCAGTAATGTGCGGACGGCACATGAATTGTGCAGCCGCAGAACTGGGCTAAGAGCCGAACATTAGAGAGTATGCAAAAAGACCAAGTCCAGGAGCCTTGGTGAATTGCGGACCGCACAAGAAATGTGCGGCCACAGATGATTGCCTTGCGGCCGCAGTCCAGAAATGTGCGGCCGCAGAATTACCTCGCGGCCGTAGTTCAGAAATGTGCGGCCGCAGAACTCCACTTCTTGCTAGCTGAAGAAATTTACGGACCGCACACGAAATTATGCGGCCGCAGAACCTCCCGAGGGGCATTTTTGTCCGAGATTTTCAGCCCTGTATAAATAGACGAGTTTCACAAAATTAGGCCAAGTTTGAACATGTGAAGTTATTGTAGCCATTTTTCTTTACTACTTTAGGAAGTTTACATTATTTTGGTGTATTTACATGAGATTTCATCATTTTAATCTTCCATTATGAGTTTAATTGGCTTTTCTTCTTTAGTTTCTTTAAACCCCATTATGAGTAGCTAGACTTTTATTAGGGGTGTGACCCAACCCTAGTGTGTAAACCTTATGGGTATCTAATTTAGGGCTTGTTTATGATTGGGTGTTGATTATTTAGCTTAGTTCATGCTTCAATTTTAGAATTAATGGTTGCAAACATTGATTCATGCCTATTTGACTTAGTCTCTACTTGAGAAAGAGGGACCTAGTCTAGAATAACTTAGCTAATAAGGAATTGGATCAATTAAGAGATTGATTAACCCAATTAAAGGGTTAAACCTAGAGATAGTAATAACCCGACTTGAGCTCTTATCAACTGTTTTGGTTGATACCCAAATGGACTTGAAAAAGTCAAATTGGGCAAAATCACTCTCTGACCGAGAGGTATTGAGTGTGTAGCGTAGAGTTGAGAGCTATAATACACCCCAATCAACAAAACAAGCATTAATATCTTTATCCCATTAGGCAAACACCTAGGTTATGGTCATATCCCTAGGCCTTTTACCCAATTGAAAAAACCTTAAAAACATTTGTCTATAGTCTATTTCCTTTATCTTGCAATCATTAGAGTAACAGTAGATGTAGAAAATAAAACTGTGTTGTGGAAGTGCAATATAGATAACCCATTTTCTTATTTCAAATATATACCCCTAACACCCCTCATAACTCTAGGGGATTCGATCCCGACTCCTAATTGGGTATTTATTAATGCATACGGCCGCTTCATATCTCTATTGAGGTGTGTTATGGACGTGACCAAGCCTGCGAATGTGACAACATGTATACCTTGAGTCTCTCCAGCAATACTTGATCAACTAGCTAATAATCAACAAACTTACCTAGATCTGCACAAAAATGTGCAGAAAGTGTAGCATGAGTACACCACAATGGTACCCAGTAAGTATCAAGACTAACCTCGGTGGAGTAGTGACGAGGGGCAGTCAAGACACCTAGTAGACTTAATATCTTGTACAAGTATGAGTGTGAAAATAGCATAGAACAATATCAATATAAAGCTAAGCATGGTAACAATAACAAACAATACTCGCAATAGAAGACTAGAAACAACAATCAGCAACAGGGAACAACTAAAAGGTAATAACGCCATAGAGTAAGCTGAACACAGTTTAGTCCGGTGAAATCAAGTACGGAAAACAAGTAACAACTCACTAAGAATAAACTCTTTCACGCAAGATTTATTCAAGAATTTCCCCGAGGTACCACACCTCATAGTCATAATTTATGGGTCCCAATTCACGAACCCTAATCACTTGGCATCTTGTGCCCACATTACAAATCACAACCGCATGGATAAATCACGTGCCAATACTATTAATACCTCAAAACTGCAGGGACAACTCATGTGCCAATACCATTAATACCTCAAAACTGCACGGACAACTCACGTGCTAAGGGAATGACAATATCTTATATTCGCACGGATAACTGACGTGTCAGTAATAACAATAACTCATAACTGCACGAATAACTCACGTGCCAATAGTACAATTCTCACACAAAAGGCAAGTATACAAGAATACATGTAAATGATCAATAAAAAAAAAAGGATTCATCTTCTTAAACCGATATGAGTGATTAATTACGTGTATGCTTCTGCAAGTGTTCTATCACAACTCGAGTCAACACAACGACACGTAAAATGCATAGCTCGCACAAGGTAGGCACACCACTACACAAATATCATCAACAACAATGCCCCTAGGCCATCACAAGTCATCATGAATTGTCACGACCCAAACCGGAGGGCCATGACGGGCACTCGGGCCTTATATGCCGAGTACCAACGTACATTTTATCTAAACTTTCTTATTATCTATAAGGGCCGACGAGATCAGTATGAATGGCAGACAATAATCTTACTCAGCCAAAATTTCAGATAATGACATAAACATATATATAACATGGCCGACAAGGCTGTCATGCAAACTATACAACAAAAATAAATTTGCCGACAAGGCAATCCCAACTATACATGAGTCGACACTTGTCTATGAGCCTCTACAGGAACATAACTGCTGCAATGCATACCAAGACCGTAGCAAGTCCGGAGAGGGGATCTCGCCAATACACGCTGAACTGGCAGCCTACTATGGTGGGGGAGCTTCGTCTACCTGTCTATCAGGACCTGCAGCACGACATGCAGTGTCCACAAATAAAAGGACGTCAGTACGAATAAGGTACTGAGTATGTAAGATAGGAAATCATAATGTAAGAACAGTAATGTGCATAGGGATAGAAAATATACACCCTGTAACATCTGAATGCCTCTGAGGGCGACCTATCTTGAAATGCCTGATGTGCATATACATATATATATATATATATCCTTTTAAAATCATCATATACATACACCTCTGTGGGCCTCAAAATCATCATATCATACCCCGGCCATCATAAGGCTCGGTAACATCATACCCAACTGATCAGTGGTTGCACAGTAGGTGCCATACCCGGCCGACTATAATATGGACTCGATAGAGTAAAATAGATGCCGACTATAGCGCGGCTCAGTAGAGTAAAATAGATACATATATATAGTTGCACAATAGGTGCCATATCCGACTGACTATAGCGCGGCTCGGTAGAGTAAAATAGATAATGCATGCTGGACTCATTGGAATCACACTTTGAACCTTTCGGAGTGGCGTAAGGTCAAAGAAGTAACATCAATATCAATCCTCCCATAAGAGGGGAAACAATATAAGTACTACTACCTTCTAAGAATAGAGTATCTTTGGAGGCTCATTCATTGCATTATGTACAATCAGAGTTGCGCAAAAGAAGGAAAGGGACAGTCCCACATACCTTGTATATGCTTCCCCAATCTCAAGCTATGCAACTGTCACAACTCCTTAGTCTACAATAAGAGAAATGATACTATCGTTATCATTTAAGCGTCATAACTATTATGTATCGACCACAACCTATTTTACAATGAAACGGACAACACCTCCCTATATATATGACTTCACACAATTCAAAACAATCAGCAAACAGCCCAAACAAACATCAATAATAATCATATTGAGCCTCCCAAAACAGTCCATGCACAAGCTAATCACTTCATTCATACGATGGCCACCTTAGTCGTGTCAAACGACCCGGAAATGTTACGAAGAACTATCAGCCCACAACCCTAAATCTATATGGTGTTTATCCACACCCTTCTTCCTCCAAAACTCCACAAAATAGTAGTAAAACACGTATCCCAACAGCAACACAAAACAGTCCACAAACCAATCCGCTATAAGTGAATAACTCGAACTCACGGCTTCCGATCACCGTCCCGTGAGTTCTTACATGTATAGAACATATTACCATGAATTCACAGGAGGAAAAATGTATGAAAGAGATAAGTAAACTTACCTTACTTGTTGGATAACTCAGCCCTTTCCTTGGTTCTTCAAACTCTAGGTTTCACCCCCAATTAGAACTTGAAAGAGAGGGATAATCGATTAGGGTTTGTGTGGGATTTTTGTGGGAGGGGTTGCAGGGGTTCAATTTGGTTGTGAAGGTCTGAAATAAGGGTGAAATAACTGAGTTTATAATCCCTTAAAAGTCCTCTCTTGACCGACTTTGGGACTTTTAATTTTGTCCTCTAATTTTGGCAAGTAGGTGATGCACCTACTTATCACCTACCAATCTATGCAGGTCTGCGGAAATACAATTATCTCTATACTCCGAGATCATATTGACAAAAGGTTTAATGCGTTGGAAACTAGACTCATAGATATTTAATTTGGTAGGTAGATCACCCTGTAATTCCAAGTAAATTGGGAGAAAAGCTTCGTGACATTTGACATAAAGTATGAGTAAAATTATGAACGTAAGTTGCGACAACTTTTGTCGACTTTTGCTAACTCGTTTGACTTCAAAACTTATGAAACGGATATTATATGATTCAAATACCTTAAAACATGACCTCTTGGTAATATTGATCACCTCTCGATTTACCCGAAAATATGAGTCACAACATCCTTGATTCGTTTAACTTCTAGTACTTGTTAACCACTCTTATACACCCTTGTATCATTTAGGACCAATAGGACTAAATTCTTATCATCTCAAATATAATCTCTTCTCGGACCTACGTAGACTAACTTATAGTATAAGCTAACGTATGTAAATATGGGTTGTAACATGAATCATCCCTGACATAGCCTCCCTTGTCTCGCCACGTGCGCAACAATAAAGTAAATACCCGCCTTGTCTCGTCGCACGCGCATAATAATATTCCTCCCTTTTCTTGCCATATATATATCCCGCCTTGTCAAGACGCATGTGAAAATATCAATGATAACAATAGCATGGACAATTCATGTGCAAACACCCCGACAATCCTCTCAACAATATCACGTGTGCCAAAAGACATAACAACATAATATAATAACTTGCACCACATGTGCCCATATGCTACAACATTTCCTCAAAACAATTCCAATACCACAACCACACATAGCCATCGACTCAACAATGCTGAGTACAACAATAACAAAAATAATTACACTAGAGTATGACAAGTAAATCAACACAAGAATTGCAAAACACAAGGAACAGAAGAACGAACTCACAATGAAAGACATAACAAGTAATAATGGTTCCAAACAAGAATAACTCAACAAGGGAAGAGATAATGTGTAATAATGATATCCAATTAGAATAACTCCACAATTGAAGGGATAACATGTAACATTGTTTCCAAATAAGTACAACTAAACGATAAAAGAGATAGCATGTAGCAATGATTCCAAGTAGGTACAACTCAACGATAAGTGAGATAACATGTAACAATGATTCCAAATAAGGATAAGTCATCAATGGAAGGGATAACAATAACTTCAATTAAGGTTAAGCAATTAGGGAAGAGATATCAATAACTTCCATTAAGGTTAAGAAATTACGGAAGAGATAACATGGCAATAAAAGAGACAACAACTTCAATTAATGCTTATAAGAGTATATTTGGCAACAAGGGTAGAATATGAATCAATCAACTTCAAATAAGACACATAAAGGTGAATTTAGCAAATGTAGGAGTTAACATGATAAGACAACTTGATTTTTAATGAACACAAGAACCTAAGAGTCTAAGCTGGTCAAATTTTCACATATAATCCATGTACACACTCGTCACCTCGTGTACACATCTTTCACGTAGTTCAAATAGTACAAAACCAACCAATCTCTATGGGGTTGTTCCCCCACACAACGCCAGGCAAGATATTTACCTCAAAAGCCCTCAATCAATTCTCAAAAATAGCTTTCCCTTTACAATTCACCTTCGCATGGAACAAATCTAACCAAAAATCAACTTAATAACATCAAATAATGCAAAAAAAATCAATACCAATAATTAAAGCTACGATCTTTATACAATTATTCAAAAGTCAACAAAAGTCAACTCGCCCGGTCAAAATTCGGGTCCAATGGTAGATTCTAACTACCCATGACCCCACGAGTTCATATATGTGATTAGCTTCAAAATTCGAGTCCAAATCGATTCTCAAAACTCAAATTCTTATTTTTCAAAAGTTTGTCAAAGTTTCAAAATTTATCACTTTGATTCACATGATTTTGATGTTAAAATCCAAGATATATTGATGGAATATGATTAGAAATAAATTACGATCACTTACCTAAGGTTTGTAGATGAAATTCCCTCTTCAAAATCACCTTCTAATAAGTCTAGAGTTCTAAAATATGAAAATGAGACCAAAAATCCCGTCCCTCAGCTTTTTGTCCGGTTGTAGATATCGCAAATGTGACTTGGGGTTCGTAAATGCGAACCCTGCAAACGCGAAGAATCCATCGCAAAAGCAAAGTCCTCACATCTCTGCTAGAGTCGCAAATGCGAACAGTAGACACCTCGCAAATGCTATCAGACTGATCGCAAATGCGAGAAAGCTCACCCAGTCCCACCTTCGCAAATGCGAATTCTGTGTTCGCAAATGCGAAGCTAGCAGACTTCTTCTAACATCGCAATTGCGATCCAAAACTCGCCAAATGCGAGACCTGAGGCGTTAGATCACACCAGCAACTTTCCAAACTCTTCCAAACACTCCAAAACGCGCACGAAACTCACCCGAGCCCTCGGGGCTGCAAACCAAACATTAGCACAAGTCTAAAAATATAACACGAACTCGCTCACGCGATCAAATCTTCAAAATAACATCGGAACCCACGAATCGGACCTCCAAAACACATGAAATCAACATGAAACTCCAGAACTTCTAAAAAAATACAATTGCGCGTCTGCTTCCTATCAAATCAACTCGGAATGACGCCAAACTTTGCGAACAAGTTCCAAATGACAAAACGAATTTATTCCAAGTCCCCAAAAAGAAATCCAAACATGATAGCTATGAAGTCAACCTACAGACCTCTGGAATCGATTCCGGGCATACGCCCAAGTCCAAAATCATGATACGAACCTATCGGAGCCATCAAATTACTATTCCGGGGTCGTTTTCACAAAAGTCAAACCTCGGTCAATATTTTCAACTTAAGCTTCTAAAGTGAGAATCACTCATCCATCTTCATCCCGAAACATCTGAAATTTAAATTAGACCATGCACGCAAGTCATCATTCACAACATGACAGACCTCGAACCACTGAACGGAATCTTAAAGCTCAAAACGACCGGTCGGGTCATTACATTTTCCCCCTCTTAAACAAACATTCATCCTCGAACGTGCCAAGAATCTTTCCCAAGCCATCAAATCACAGTATAAACTCACCATACACATCCACATGGGTGATCCTACATCACCCCAATCCACATAAGCCCAACAACATCGCCCCAATCGGATGTTATTCCTTCTACTCACGACGGAAAGCCTTAGAATCAAATTTCCACAACTACCAATTGCTCTATTATCACACAACATACTGTAAAATCCTCAACTAGCTACAACAACTCATGCATACACCCACAGGGTATAACCACACGATATAACACATCATCCATATGCCCATGGCAACAACTCTGACCACAATAGCTGCCCATTACCAAACCCGATACCGGCAGACAGACTCATATCGACTAGAACCTTGCTCCAAACCTTCACAATGCTGAAAATAATAAGAAACATGCGAAATTCATAACTACTCATCCGATTAACAAGCCACCGCAAACTCCACCTGGGCACATACATCGCAATCCAACCCAACAAGCACAACTCGAATATGATTGAATATGAAAAGAGGAACACATGGGGGAACCGTCAAACAAGCCAAACAGGCACAACTCCCCACCGATAACATACTATGGATCCGATCCTCAAGGAAGAAGCAAGATACATGTAACAACCACAACAAATATTACCTTAATATGACCTCACCGCGGCACATAGCCCAGCACAAACACACCCTATCCATCAAGAACACCAGGTCCTATCCTTAACTCGGAATCACAAGTAAAATAAATATCTCATCAACTAAGACACTCTACCAACTAACCCCGTAGAACCAAAACTGCAATACGAAACAAACTTCTCATACCTGTAGAACACCTAGATCATAAATCCTGGCCAAACCACTCAGAAATCACGTGAAAACCTATTGTATTTGACTAATAGAAAGTCCACCCAAGTCTCATAACCTACAATAGCAACCAAACCAGAACGATAAACACTGGCTATCATAATAAAATTCTTAACTGCGTGAGCACAGGAACAGAGTACAAGAATCATGAAACACAACCGTATCTGAAGCAAGGTAGGATGAATCTTACCAATAAATGGGACCAGATTGAAGTAACACAAATGCATCTCTATACTCAACTGAAACCATATATGTAAGGACATCATTTGGTATATCGGCCTCTGCCCAACCAGAAATTACGTAACAATGGGCCCGGCCTCCCCCTCTAAGGTGACCTCTACCTGCCTGACCTCCACACCTAGCTGGCGATGCAGGTATAGTAGCAACTAGAGCAGAACTCATAGCCTGAATATCCCACTGTGACACATCTGTCCCGAGTCTGGACAATCTCTCACCATGTGGCTGGTATCTCTACATAAAAGCAACCTCTCCGCGCTGACGTGGATGTGAAAGCTATCTGGTAGGGGTACTTTAGGACCCATGGGTATCTTAAACACCGTGTGAAGCCTGAAGTACAAACTGAACTGGCTGACCAACAAAACCTCTACCATGACACACCCTGCCTCCAAAATAGGGATCAGTAGATCCTCCCGGTCCACGAGGCCTCTTAGCCTCCTTGCCCTCTCTCTCTTGGCCCTGCATGCCCTCTAAATAGCGAGCAATCTCTACCACCTACTGAAACGAAACATCCATCCCCAACTCCCGAGCCATGGTGAATCGGATACCATAACTGAGCCCCTCAATGAATCTGCGAACTCGTTCTCTAACTATAGAAACCAAAGCGGCTGTGTGCCTGGACAAATCACTGAATCTAACAACATAATATGACACTGATATAGTACCTCGGCGCAGCTGCTCAAACTCCACGCGCCATGCATCTCGAAGGGTCTGGGGAAAAAACTCTCTCAAGAACATCTCCGAAAACTAAGTCCATGAAAGTGAAGCTGCATCGGCTGGGCTACCCTCCTCGTAAACCCATCACCACTGATATGCTGATCCCGGCATCTGGAATGTAGCAAAAGCAACCCCACTCGTCTTCACAATACCCATGGTGCGGAGAATATGATGGCACTCCTCTAGAAAACCATGTGCATCCTCTGAAGCCAAACCACTGAAAGTAAGAGGATGATACTTCTTGAACCTCGCAAGTCTAAGCCGCTCCTCCTCAGATGATGCTGCCCTAACCACGGAGAAACAAGATGTACCGGTATAATCTTCAGAACCTGATCGACCTGTACCCGCTGCTTTGGGGTACGGGCCGCGGGAGTCTGTGCTCCTCCCCCAGCCTGAGATGTGACTGGTGCAAGTGGGATCAAACCCGCCTGAGCCAAGGTACCGAACATGCTCAAGAACTGTGCGAGGGTCTCCTGAAGTGCTGGGGTGGAAACAGGTGCCTTGGGTGTTTGTCCCCCAACTGGAGCTATTGGTGGCTCCTCTGTCACAGCTCGGGAAAGTGCTCTGGCTGCACCACGTGCCCCTCCTCAGCCTCTGCCCCGACCCCGGTCTCTCGCGGCTCTAGAAGGGGGCATGAGTGTCTGATCGTCAAATCCAGCAGTGCGTGTCCTCACCATCTGTGAGAGAATAGGAAGTCAAGGATTCCGTTTTCGAAGTCAACCAATTCAATGGATAAGGAATCAAAGAAGTGAAGTTTCCTAATAGTTCCGTAGCCTCTCGAAGATAAGCACAGACGTTTACGTACCGATCCGCAAGACTCTACTAAACTCGCTTATGACTCGTAGCACCTATGAAACTACAGCTCTGATACCAACTTGTCACGACTCCAATTTTCTTCCGTAGGATGTCGTGATGGCACCTAGTCACTAAGACTAGGTAAGCCTAACACTTAATAAATTAAAGGACAGAATTTAATCAATATAACTAATAAACCAAAATCCATATACTTCTATATAAAACCAACATTCCTAACATGATCAATATCCCAAAACCGGTAGTACAAGTCATAAGCTCTACTGATTTCACTAGAAAATCTATAAATACAACTGTTCGGAATAGAAATAAACAATACAAATAAACTTCAGAAGGTGACTCCGCGGCCGAAGTACTTGGATCTGCACAAAAATATGCAGAAAGTGTAGCATGAGTACACCACAGTGGTACCCAGTAAGTATCAAGACAAACCTTGGTGGAGTAGTGACGAAGGGCAGTCAATACACCTAGTAGACTTAATACCATGTACAAGTATGAGTGTGAAACAAACAAATAACAATATCAATATAAAGATAAGCTTGGTAACAATAACAAACAATACTCGCAATAAAAGACTAGAGACAATAATTAGCAACAAGGAACAACTAAAAGGTAATAACGGCGTAGAGTAAGCCGGACATAGTTTAAGTCCGATGAAACCAAGTAAGGAAAACAAGTAATAACTCACTAAGAACAACCGCTTTCACACAAGATTTATTCAAGAATTTCCCTGAGGTAACACACCTCATAGTCACAATTCATGGGTTCCAATTCAGAATCCTAATCACTTGGCATCTTGTGCCCACATTACAAAACACAACAACACGGAAAACTCACGTGCTGCACGGACAACTCACGTGCCAATACTATTAATACTTCATAACTGCACGGACAAATCACATGCTAAGGGATCCGCAGGGACAACTCATGAGCCAGCAATAACAATAACCTATAACTGCACGGACAACTCTCGTGTCAATAGTACAACTCTCACACAGGCAAGTATACGAGAATACATGTAAATTATCAATAAACATCAGGATCCATCTTCTTAAGCCGATATGAGTGATTAATTAAGTGTTTGCTTGTGTAAGTGTTCTATCATAACTCGAGTCAACAAGTAAGAGCAGAGACAACGAATGGTACATAGGAAACAACACAACAAAACGTAAAATGAATAGCTCACAAGGTAGGCACACCACTACACAAATATCATGAAGAACAATGCCCCCAGGCCATTACAAGTCATCATAAATCATCCCTGACATAGCCCCCTTTGTCTCGCCACGTGTGCAACAATAAAGTAAATGCCCGCCCTGTCTCACCGCACGCGTATAATAATATTCCACCTTGTCTCGCCACATGCGCAAACCCACCCACCCACCCACACACACACAA
>MCJB01013925.1:153882-168092 GCA_002018475.1 Nicotiana obtusifolia | reverse complement strand
AGCACAACCGACCCCATGTGCTGGTAAGTGCCTGGCCTAACCTCGGCGAGGTAGTGACGAGGCTAGACCGGACTCCAGATAATCCTGTTAAACATGATATATCTATATATCTATACAACTACGACAATTTGCAAATATACATGGACAATTAAACAGATAAGGAAGTAAATGAACATACGTATTTCAATATTTAAATCAACGAAATTAAACTGGTCAACAACTTTCAAATAACATTTTCCATTTGGCAACCAATCAAATCAATATAGAACACAATCATCCTGTGACAAGCGTGGCACCGACTACGGTCTCTCCACCTATACATGTCACCACATTCACCATATCTCATCTCAGCCGTGGTACCAGCAACGGTTTCTCCACGCTGTTCAATATCTCGTGGCAGGCGTGCCACCCGCTACCCCATATACAATATCACATCACAAACGTGGTACCAGCAACGGTATCTCCACGTATACAATATCTCGTAACATGCGTGGCACCAGATACGGCCTCTCCACCTATGCATGTCACCACAATCACATCAATATCCACACATTGGAATCATACATCACATCAAGATCCCCTTTTTGGGACATTATATCATCAACACCCAACCTGGCCAGGGGGAAGTAACTATAACTAGGCTACTACACGACTCCTAATTCACTAAGTCGACGTTAACAATTTACTACTACTTAAGTTTATAGATTAACCTTCCCCCGTCCCATTCATTTTTCCGTTAAACCTAGACATCTTACTAATGTTATGACACCGGACTTCTATAGACTCTTATTGACACCTAAGACCTTATCCAATGAATTAGACACTAACCCATTTTATTACCTTTTTAGCGACTACTCAATTAATTAATTCATCAGTAATCCGAATTACAAGATATAAGTGATTACATCCATATCCGTCATTAATAAGAACATTTGATCGTTCAATTTATATACTGGCGCATCATTCGCCCTTTTCTCATAATATTCTGTGGCAGGCGTGCCACCCGCCCCTCATATATATATATATATCTTAATAATTCCCACGGATTCCATCCGGCAATTAAAACATCATTATTATTTGCACTTCAGCAATATCATGAATATCATTCAACAATGATAGCATTAATATACATCAAGTATCAACAAACGACTCACGGTCAGGTTTGACACCAAAGTATAGGTACTCGTCACCTTACCTATACAATATTCTCATAGAAAAGCAATTTAGCATATAGCACATAATTTCTAATCCCTCGAGCTAAGGTTAAGACGAACACTTACCTTGCTCGGCAACAATTTAAGGTTTTCAATAAACCTTAGCCTTGACACCTTGCGTCCAAAGGCTCCAAATCTATTCACAAACAATTCATCGTATTCAATACTCACAATGGAAACCAATTTCCATTTAAATTTATACGTCTTATGGGTTAATTCCCGAAATTTGACTCAAGGTCAATAGTGGGGCCTATTCATCGAAATCGTTCGAATCTCATAAAAATGTAATTACCCATTACAATGTGGGTCTATACATCTCAAATTCGTCAAAATCCATCATTGGATTGACTTTAATCCCCGATTTCTATTTTTCAGAAATTGAGAAGAACCCTAGGTTCTTCTCTCTCACAATATTGTGAATGTACAGTGGGATTTAGCTTGGAAAAAACAACATCTAGGAGGGATTTTTGGGTATAGAACACTTACCCGATGATTTTATTGTGATTCCCTCTCTATTTGTTTCCACTTCGCTTTTAATCTTCCTCTCAAAAGCCCCAAACGTTTTCAAGATTATGCAATCCCCTCTTTATTTGCAAGATTAATCGTGAAATCTTGATTGCATGTGTGTTTTGGGGTTGATTTCTAGTGATTCTTTATGTTTGTAGATATTTTGTCTCATGGGTATTGAGCTATGTGTTTCAGATGTACACAAATGGACCCTAGGTCCTATTTATAGTAGCTTAAAAATTGGGCAAAAGTACCCAGCTAAAACCAATTTCGCGACGCCCCTGTGCCAATTCGCGGTTCGCATTTCAAGTTCGCGAACCGCTTTTTCCATCGCAAAACGAACAAAAGGGCTGCCCAAGATTCTGCCCAAGTTCGTGACGTCCAGGTGAGGATTTCGCGGTTCGCTTTTCAAGTTCGCGAATCGCGAACTCACCGCGAAATGGTACCAATGTTTCTGCCTGTGTTCGCGACTGCCTTTGTCATTTTCGCGGTTCGCTTTTTGATTATGCGAACCGCGTTTTTGGTCGCTTTCCTCACCTGAAGCTTCTGCTTCACTTCGCGATGGGTTGAGGGTGTTTCGCGATTCGCTTATCCAAAAAGCGAATCGCTTTTTGGTCGCAAACCTAGTCAGCCAACTGACCTCTTTTTCTTGCTTTACTAATTTAAGTCTAACTTTTTCATACGAAGTCCGATTTGGACGATTCTTTTTGCTACGTCTCCGAAATTTCAATACGGAGCTAATTCTTCAAACTAAATTGAATTTGGAGGTAGTTTACTAATTTTAAAGTCAAGTACACCAGAAAGTATAGCGTTGTCGCTTCATGAAGCGACGAACTAAGTCCCGTTAACCATTCAAAATTCATCCGAGACCCCCGGGACTTACTCTGGACATGCACACATGTTCTATACTCTCATTCAAACTTGTTTCGATCATTGGAACACTAAAATATACATCAAATCATTAGGCTTGCATCAAAATCAAACCTATGGACTCCAAGGATCCTTAAATCGATCCTTCGATCCGAACCTGACCAAACCGTGTCCGAATGGTCTGAAAATTTGCACGCAAGTCCAAAATTACATAAGGAACCTACAGCAACTTTCGGAATTTCATTCCGACTTCCGGATCAAAATTCGACCTATCAATCGGAAATCCGAACATCCTCGATTCAAATCTAACGTTGTTCGAGGTCTATCAAATACATTCCGGTCACTTTTCTAAGTCATATATTCTCTCCCGAAGCTAGTCGAGTCGTCGGATTTCAAATCCGAGCCTTCTAACTCAAAAGTCAATTTCGCGATTGGCTTTAGCGACTTAGACTTCCTTAAATGAGACCATGTGTCTCATTCCTTTTTAATTTAATTCGAGTATATTCTGCTCGATTTAAATTTAACACAATATAATAAATGAAATAATTCGGGGAAATAAAGTGAGTCATCACAGCTTCATCCATCCAGATATACACAGCGAAACAGTTAACAAAGGACTGGAGTTCATACTTGGCGTAGTTGTCAATCAAGATGTGTATGTTTGGCAGTGAAAAATCATCCTTGGGAATTGCTCTGTTCAGATCTCTGTAGTCAACACACACCTTGACCTTTTTTTCTTTCTTTGGTACGGGTACGATATTGGCTAACCAGGTCGGATACTTGACCACTCGCAGGACCTTGGCATTGATCTGCTTGGTAACCTCCTCTTTTATTTTCGAACTCATGTTTGGCCGGAACTTCTTGAGTTTCTATTTCACTGGTTGACACATTGGGTTGGTAGGTATCTTGTGGGCTACTATGGATGTGCTTAACCCTGTTATGTCATCATAGGACCATGCAAAGATGTCCTCATATTCTTTCAAAAATCCGATGTACTATTCTTTGTCTGATAGTGATAGATGAATGCTAATGTGGGTCTCTTTGAATGTTTTAAAATCCTCCAAATTAACCGTCTTAGTTTCCTCTAAGTTGGACTTTGGTTTCTTTTCAAAATCCTTCAGTTCCCTGACAATTTCCTCGGGTATTACATTATTTTCCCATTCTTCTGAATTATTCTCATCGCGTTTCGTTGTTATTACATGTCACTGTTGTAGATTCAACAGGATAAGAAATAGCTATGCCAAAAAGAATACAGAGATAATAACATAAATAAATGAAGAGAAATAATGCATTAATTTGAAACTTGAAAAAAACTGTCAAAGCAAACACGACTCAATATCTCGAGTATTTTATTTCAAAATGAAATACTGAAAGTCTTAAACAAGTTTTAAAAAATTATGCTTGTCTACCAAAGATACCCAGGTGCTCGACGAGCCCGAGACAGTGTAGCAGTCCAGTTCCTTAGAACAACTCCGTCTCCTGCCATCTGGATGGTGAGATCCTCCTCTCCCAAAATCACGTTGCAATGCATGTCTTCTTCATCCAAGAACAGGTTTCTCATGCCAGCTAGGATCTCATCTTCTTCAGAATCCCAGATCATATTAGCCTTACGGAATGTTTGCTACAATAGTGGTATAGGTTCGGGCAACGGATAGTAGGAATCGTTCCACGAAGCCGTCCAATCCTGATATTCTTGTATGGTGTATTCATACCCAAGACCAAAGGTAGTACTTTGAGTTCGTGGTCGTATTGGTTCTGTTATCCCCTAAAGCTTGGGGCCGAGGCCTCTTCCTGGCTCATACCCTAGCCAAAGTAGCATGCTCATCACTTTGTTACTCCACCATCGTCCCTTCTCGAATGTGTTTATCTGGTCAATACTATGGAATGTCTCTCCTCCTAGCCTTCTCTTGCCTTCAACGGTTGGTAAGTTTGGTTGGTATAGATAGGATCGTTGCCATTTCCGTGAATGACCACTTCTTGATGATTCCACTCGAACTTCACAGCTTGATGTAGAGTAGAAGGAACTGCCCTGGCCATGTGTATCCAAGTCCGTCCAAGCAGCAGGTTGTAAGTGGTAGAGATATCTAGCACCTGGAACTCGACATCAAACACGGTCAGCCCCATATTAAAACTCAAGTCAATTTCCTTGATTGTACCTCTTTGGGACCCATCGAATGCTTTCACGCTCATGCTCCCTAGCCGTATTTCAGGTATACCTATACCCAACCTCCTCAAAGTGGCCAGAGGGCATATATTTGTACTCAAACCCTCATCGATAAAGACTCGGAGTGATGAACATGTTTTCATATTTCATGGTAATGAGCAATGCTCGGTTGTGACTCAAACCTTCTGGTGGCAACTCATCTTCATCGGAAGTGATCCTGTGTCAGGAAACCCGACTCTATGAACCTGAGGAAAGGTTGCACTATTGAGAGTGGATTTCAGGTGTTTAGATATTTCAATTATAGTTTCCAGTATCTGTCCTACCATAATCCCCATTTCTCCGCTGGTGATGCCAACAGGCACATAAGCATCACTCAACACCTTCATCAACGCGTTCTTATGTGTGTTTGAATTATGCACAGTGATATGATGGATATTTGGGTAGGAGTTTTGTTCAAGTAGTCATCCATAGAATATTCCTTGGCTTGTACCTTTCTCCACAAATCATTAGTACCTATTTCCACAATAGGTGGTTTTGGTGCGGCTTCCTTACTTGTTCCTCCCTGTGCAAGATTCTCCGGTATGTAAACTCTTCCTGTTCCAGTCATTCCTTCGGCGGCGCCCACTTCTTCCGCCTTGGACTTTCCTTTTTTCTTGCTTCAGCCACGTAGTCCCATGGAACACTATTAAATTGATAATACGGTGATGGAGCTACCATCACAGTGAATGGTGGCCCAGGTATAGCTACTTCAACTTCAAACGGTGCCTTGGCTTGCATCATAATTGGTAATAGAGTTATGGTGGATTCCACGGCAGTGTCTCCTTCTCGAATAAGACCAATTGACCCTTCCTGGTCCCATTCCTCATCAATCTCAATCATGTTTACTCCTTCACCCCTATGGTTAGGTAGGGGGTAGTTTCGGACATTGGATGCAGACTCCTTCAGCTGTATTACTTTAGTATCAATCAGTATCTGAATCTTATCCTTCAACATGCGGCATTCCTTAATGGTGTGCCCTTTCATGCTAGAATGATAAGCATAAGTTTTGTTCGGGTTGATCCACTGAGTTTAGTTTTTGGCTGCAGTTGGAGAATAGGAGTAAGGTAACCTCCGACCTTCAGTCTCTCATACAATTGGTCTATTTGTTCAGCAAGATGGGTGTATTGTCTGGGAGGTCTATGATCAAAGTTGGCTTGGGGTTTAGGGTAGTTCTATCGGGCATGTGGGGATGAGTGATAGTATGCTGGTTGGGTATTGTAGGTATTGTAGGTGGTAGCAGGATAATTGTATTTTAGGGATGAGGGATGATATACTGGTGGGGTTGTTTGATAGGTGAGGGGAGACTTCAGCCCTTGGGCTGCCATCATGTCACCCACTTCCTTCTTCTTAGAAATACCTCCAGTCTGCAAAGCTTTGTTGGTGGCCTGCAGAGCTTCGAAATTGGTAACCATACCACTCTTGATACATTATTCAATTCTTTCTCCTAACTTGATGATGTCAGAGAACTTGTGGTTCTCTACGACCATCAATCTTTCATTTTATTGCAGATCTTGAGCCTGGACGAAGAACTTATCCATTTGTTCTTCCTCCTGTGGCGGACTTACCTTAGAAGCTTCTGATTATCCAAGGGGTAGCATACTCACGAAAGGTTTCTGTAGATTTCTTCTTGAGGTTCTGAATATAGAACACATCAAGTGCATTCTCCATGTTGAACCTGAATTTGTATATAAAATCGGATGCCATACTCACCCAATTAGACCATTTCTTCAGGTTTTGACTAATGTACTAGGACAAGGCAACTCCCCTGAGACTTCGCATGAACAACTTCATGTGTATTTGCTCGTTTTTACCCACACCCATGAGCTTGTTGCAGTAAGTCCTCAAGTGTGATGTGGGATCAGCTATACCATCAAACATCTCGAATTTTGAAAGTTTATAACCCTCGGGTACCTCTACAGCTAGTAAAATGCACAAATCTTCGTAGTTGAAGCCCTTAATATCCTTTCCTCCTTCGTCACTCTAGACCCTTTTGGATAACTTCTTCAATCCTCAACCATGTTCTTAATAAATAGGTCAATTTCAGTAGGTTTAGGTGTGTATACAGTTTGTTGTGATGTGTATGGTAGAGTCTCCACATATATAGGGTCGCTTTGGTGGGTATTAGGGACTTGGCGGGGGGGGAGGGTATGGATGATCATTGATGGATGCCTAGGGTGGATCATGGGTAGGTTGTGGTATTTGAGTAGTGGGGTAAGTGGCGGTTTGCAGGTATTGAGTAGTGTTGTTGTGGAACTTGCAGTGGTGGTGGGTTCAGGTTTTATGGGAGTGTGAGGTTGTGGTATTGTTGAGTGGTAGGAGGATTTTGTGGTGCCTGGGGTTGTTATTTCTAGAGTTGGGGTGGGTAGTAGCATTTTGGTGATTGTTATCAGGGACATTGAGGGATAGGTTGGCGATGTTGCGGACCTGCTCTAGTTCGCCTTGCTATTCCAAAATATTTTGCTCTAATCGCAAAACCAACTCGTTCTGCCCCGATGTGCTTTTCCCAGCCGAGGTTTCCACATTCTCTGCTAAAGGAGCGTTTTCTTTTCTATTTCCACTCAAATCATCCATCTTTCCTTTACCTTTGCTTTTGATGTTGCTAGGAGGGGGATGGGGCGGAGGACCTCTAGATCTGGTATGATATGTTGATGTTCCTAGAGTGCACGAATCAATCTTTGGGAATGGGAATAATAAAAAGAAATAAAATAAAAGGTAGCCAAGTTAGTAAGGTAAAATAAAAGAGCCTTGCGGTATTTAAACAAATAACACATAAAACATTTGATAGTTCGCGACCTAATTTAGGGACCTCGTTGTGCCCGAGGTAGTCCTAAGCGACAAGTGAACTTGGAAACATTTGTGCCAATATTGTTTCATCCCATTAATGCGAAATAAATCAAATCATTCTATTACCAAAATGAAATAATAAAATAGAGTAACTAGTGGCACAAAGCCACTAGTTAAAGAAAATTTCCTATTCTATGTACCTACTTTGACATATTCTATGCACAAAGTCACTGATATTAGTGGACCTTATGTACCTACTTTGACCAATCATAAGTATCATCATAACCCATACCCTGGCAGTCTAGAGCTTTTCCTAATTTTGCCCTCCAACTCCATCAATCCTTGCTCCAAATACTCTAACCTCTCTGTCGCTTTGTTTGCTATCTCTCTCCATTCTTTTATTGCTTCAATATCTCTCTTGTGTTGCTCCATGTTCTTGGCTTCATATTCGAAGACCCTCTAGCGCAGCCTTTTGTATTTCACTTGAGCTTCAGCCTTTTCATCTATAATCCTTCCTTTTAGCTTGATACCTGGTTTGACATTCCCGGTTATGTCATCGTTCAGCCACGAGAGGTAGTAGTACATGTGTCCAGCATGATACTTATCAGTCTCTATGGCCTCTTCTTCCACAATGATTTTTGAATTCCACATATGCTGGGCTTCGAACTTGAAAGGTATAACGTCCCCCTTAAAATCTGCCTTGCATTGTGTCATGTTGGCTACCTATGGTATAACCTACTTTCTTCCAGCCTGCCTCATTACCTTTATTGGAGCATATGGGTAAAGTCCTCGCAATCCTATCAACACCAGATGAGTAGTCTTCTTGGATCGGATTATGAATTCTTTTCTTGGAAACCATTCAAACATCCACTGTACCTCATCATCAGTTAGATTGCTAAAGAAGTGTGCCCATACTTGAGCGTTTGTGGGCTTTGTGAACCTTTTAGGAGCAAAGGTCATTTTCTTTGGGTGGTGGCTGGAAATATAATCATTCATCGGCCAGCAAAAAAAATTCCCGGCGGCATTCACCCTTTTGGAAATGCTCTATTAACCATATTTGCAACAGAAGGTTGCAACCCTCAAAGTAACTAGCCCCGTGCTTGCATCGGTCCAGGGCTCGATACATTTTTACTAATATCACGGGGACAATGGTGTAGGTCTGTCCCTCAATTCCCTCCATCGTGGTTGTGGGAACCTTGGCTAGTCGAGTATGGATTTTCCTTCCAAGCATCGGTAAGACCAACAGTCCTAGGAAACACACAATGAAGACGTAGACCCAATGATGAATCCACCCAGCAAAGTGATACCAATACTTCGTGATACAACCGGTATGATATGTTGTGTCCACATCATTCATATAGAAAGTCAAAAGAAATGTAAGACTTCTTCAAGACGCCAAGTTCATCATTTTTCTTAATCCCGACCATCTTCAAAAAACTGTGGGGAGTACATTCTTTTGTTACCAGTAAAACCGGACTATCCCAGGGAAGTTTAGCAAAACCTCCAATTTTTCCAAGAGTGGGGTAATCTCCAAGTTTCCGAATCAAAAGAAAACCCTCTTCTCATCCCAAAACGTAGTAGTAGCCTCGATTAGTTCCCTTCTTGGCTGAATGTCCATTAGGGATGGCAAATTACCCAGTATCCTTCTCACATGATTCCTGTTACTCTAAGGGGAGGTCGTTCCACCAATCGATCAACTCGGACGGGATGCTCTAAACCATACTGAATTACTGAATCTAGGAATTTCGTGTTTCATTTTCTGCATTAAAGAAAAGAGTTAGCCTTACCCCCTCCTGATTTGATTATTTAAGCGACAATAGTCAAATGTTGGCACATTTTCTCCAAGTAATGCCCATAGTATGAATATATCCCTCGAGATTGTAGAGACCCCATTGGACTTTGGGCAAGGTTTATCTAAACTGATTTAATACACTACGGGTATTTAATCCTGTCACACCCCAACCTAGGTGAGGCATGGCTGGCACTCGGTGCCATATTGGACCGAGCGAACCACTCTACAACTCTTGAATGCTAGACATAACCCGGAACATACATCGGCCAACATGGCCAAACTCTATCATATTATAGGTTATCATGGTTGCAACTCGTAACATATCGTAGGCAGCCAAGCATCATATCAGCTAGCCATCACACTCAAACCATCAATACATGTTCGGGGCGAGGAGGCCACTATGAGTATCACTACCAGACAACCCATAAAGAAAACATAAATGAGGTCCGACAAGGGCACTAACATACTGTACATATTGAACCAGTGTCTACAAAGCCTCTAAGAGTATTTGACATCAAAATATCATCAGGACAGGGCCCCAATTTACCCGTAAGTCTATAACAAAATCTGATATCATTACCTCTAGACTCGGCTATACTCCGGAAGAGATGGAGTCTTACCATTTTCCCGCTGAATATCAATTCAGTCTACTCCAAGGGCTCGCCAAACTGGTTACTTGCACCTGCAGGCATGAAGTGCAGTAGGGCATTCATTAGAATTTCAATGCGCATTGAGCGAGTAGTTAGTTCAGGTCTTTTTGTATGAGAGATCTCGTTCCAACAGTTTTTCTGCCCAGCAATGGAAGTTAGTACAATGAGATGTACAAGTATGTAAGGTAGAAAGCACTACATATAAATAAATTCTGAAAAGTAAAAAGCATGAATTAATACAAAAATAGTCTGCTGAATGATAAGAATAAGAGTGAGCTTACCGCGTAATCTAGATCGACTTACTAGATCGCTATCACTTGGACCACTTGGTCCTTCAATCTGATTGAACACCTCAACCTATCATAAGATTCTGATCTATTTCTATCAACTGTTGCTTAGTGATCTCTTGTTGCATCATCGTTGTTACTTATTATAAGAACACAAATTGGCTCTTACACGTAGCAAGGTAGACCATCCATGAGGCACACTACAACATTACTATCTGGTGGCAGGTACGCATAGCAAAGTAGATCGTCTGTACGACTCAAATATTTGGGTCGGACTATGCGTACACATGGGATCGTCCATAACCAACCTTTATCTTACCTATGTGTTTCATAGACCGTCCATAGGTTAACCTTTATTATCCCCCTATGCATTCATAAACCGTCCATGGGGAATATACTTATGCATAAATAACATTACAACAGCATGCAACAGCCAATATCTTACAAGCTAGGTACTCGTGTCTATAACGTATAACTTCTTCTAGTACTTTCGGTAACTCTCGGTTCGTATTCGACAACTTGTAATCCCTACTCATTAGCTTTAAGGAAACTCATAACTACTCTCAGATTTACACATCCGTCGTGTCATAATGGTAAATGGCTTTCAAGATTCGTATAATCTTACCTTTACAAATTCATTTGGTACATCGTAGGGCTCGCATTTCATATTGTTTCAAGCGACTTATCGCATTCGTTAACTCAACATCTACTTCCTTTAATGTATGGAATATCATTACTATTTCTGCATGCGCATGATTATTCTAGTTAGGTAGTACAATGTGTTTCATAACTTATGTGACCTTACGTTCTTCTACATACGCTCTATTCTTCATTCGTTAGTTTGCTCATTCACAGTCTTTAAATTTACGAAGAGGTTATTGTTAAGCAACTTATCACATCTCTTAATTTACTTCTCTTTCTTATTAGCATTAAGGATTTTCCGTAGGTACCTTCACTAACCAATGAAAACTACTTCGGCCATTTCATAAAATCATTGTTCCATACGTGATTTCTACTCGTGAGCCATTTATAATTTACCATTAAACAAAGGCTATACTTCTCACCGTAGACTCAACATAAGTTCCCTAAGGTCTCTACTTATTTCTGGGAATTATGATTGGATTACAACTAAGAGTAACTCATTTCTTATCTATATTAACTTTTGAACTATTAGAGGCTCTTAACCCGTCAACATGGAACATACGCTAGGACTCGTCCCCTTGAACCTCTTATAAGGGCGACGTCACTACGAAATCATGCTGGAAGAAGAAAGGGTAAGCCTTACATACCTTTAAGTCGATTCTTCGATGAAAGTGGTGGGAAAGTCTCCTATTCAATATAATCTACACCAATGAAAATAACACTACTATCAACATTAGTAACACATCAACTACCTACCACGCGACAAGGTTTTTCTACGGCAAATCGGACAGCATCTCCCCTGGTTTTTCCACCTCTCTCAAGGTCACAACATCAACAATAACAGGCCACCCTTAATCCATATATCCAACACCTTAACAATACAAGAACTGTCCAACAATACAATATAACAACAACAATAGGGCCAACGTTAAGCTTAGGAATAGCTAGCTTACGATACATCGAGTGACAAGCTCGGTCCTTAATTAGCAACAAAATCTAATCGACACTTCTTCTTTTCTTCAAGTTATATATTAACAACACACACACACACACACACACACACACACACACACATATATATATATATATATATATATATATATATATTATCTCCCAAAACATCCAGCCTCAACAACATCATAAAAACACCTCAAAACAGTCCAACATGGTATCACAACTTCTATACGTCTTTTGACCATTAACTCATAACTTCTAGCTTCAATCAACTTAGCTAGGGTTAGATATGATCAAACTCATGTCGGAGAAAAAGAGATTACCATTAAGCAGCAAGAAAAACTCCAAGAACAACTCTCCTTAAACATGAAAGAACTCACATCACATCAACAACATAATATAAGTGATATCCACCACTTCTACAACACTTTTAGTGAAGAACTTAGGTGGTTTGGCCTTGGATTTATGTATGAATCTTTAGGATATGCTTAGAGAGAGTTTAGAGGTTCTTGGAGGTCTGATTTGGTAGAAAATGAGATATAGAGACGAAAGCTATCACTTTATATAAGGTAAGCTTCCATCGACTTTGTGGGTACCAAGGAAGCTGCTTGCGCAGTCTCGCAAAAATGCGAATATCTCTCTATTCCGATGTCGTATCGACGAACAGTTTAATATGTTGGAAAGGAGACTCGTGATCTTTAATTTGATGGGTGTATCACCCTGAAACTCAAGGTATATTTAGAGAAAAGTTCAGTGACATTAGACCCAAATTTAGGTCAAATTATAAATGTAACTTGCGACAACTTTTGCCGTATTTTGTTTTACACTTGTTTGACTTTAAAAATAAACACACGAATATTATATGATTCAATTACCTTAATACATGACCTCCTTAGGATATTAAGCGCTCATAGTTTACCCTGAAAGTACGGGTTATAACATCTTTGATTCGTTTAACCTCCAACCCTCTCGATATTTCATTAACACTTGTTTTAACCCATCATTATCTTTGTAAAGGTCCTTAAGCTCTCCAGCTTACATTGATTCACTTAAGATGAATTGTAGCATGATAGTATGGGGTGTTGCAAATTTATCCTAGGTTTAACATAATGCATGTAAAGTTTCCATCGGAGTAGGTTTCTAAGGGGTGTAAATCGGTATTCTCAAGCGGACAACTTGAGAGGGAAAGGCATGGGACCATCAACTGCACCGTTGATCGACTAGTCTACCACTAATAAGCCTTCCCAATTTAAATAAGTGTATTTTTCGAAAGAGTGTACACTCATCAAGCACCGCTATGTTGATAATAGGCACGAGTGGAGTGTGATGTTGGAAACATGCTTATGCAAGAAGCGATAACTTATAGTCAAGTAATTTTACATGGTGTAAAACACACAAAGACAATATTAAATAATGTGATAACATAAGTAATGCGGAAAAGGAAAAGAAAGGACAAAGGGAAATAGTTAGCATGGTTCAAAAAATTCGAAAAACATGATTGAACAAAGCAAATAGAAGGGACCTTTTCAGGATGAGACTACGAACCCTAATGGATCCAATGAGAAAGAAGTTGGAGGAAAGGGAGGCTCATGGTATAAGAATTTTAAGCAAGTAACGGGACAAGGAAATGGGAGGTACATGGAAGAAACCAAATGAAGCAGTTCAATAAACAACCCCACATAGACAAAAGATTCATCATGGTAAAAGCCTAAGTATATCCTTAGTAGAGTCACCATGTTGTCATGCCCCGTTTTCTCGAAACCAGTTTTTGACATAAGACAACTCTTTTAAATGGTGCTAAAAGAGAAGAGCCGTCAACTAACGATTTTGAGGTGTGTTAGGGCACCTATTTGCAAATAACTCTATTTTAACTAGTTCGTGTCACCAAAGATTAGGTCCCCTCATGACGTTCCCCTAGCGGAGGAACTATCTAAAGGCTTAAATTACCTCAAAGACAAGGTGTTAAGCATTCTCTGAGGTCTACAACTGTTGTTCCCGGCCAAATTCTAGAACTATGTGGGATTTATCAAATTATAAGCAATTTTTCTAAGTGAGAATGCAAGTTGATCCACTATTAAGTTAGGGGGACAAAGGGTCTAAGCAAGTGATTAGTTATTCTAGATGGAATAGAATGAAGTAATTAATCGAAAGAAAATAATGCACAAGTAATTCAAAGGAAATAATTTGGAAGAACATACTTCATTCATTAATAAAAATTAGTACAACTCTTTTGGCTATAAGATATACAACTTAGTTAAGTCTAGACTTCTTAATAAACTGAATGTACAAGTAACAACTAAATATAAT
>MCJB01013925.1:129470-153862 GCA_002018475.1 Nicotiana obtusifolia | reverse complement strand
GGGGGGGGTTCCTAAATTTTTTAGCCTAAAGGATTGTAAGGCCCCGTAGAAGTATGCCGATGAGTTTGGTGGGTTGTAAGCTCGCCGGGGTACGGATTCTTGGACTTGCAGTGCATCGAGGAGTTGGTGGAATAAAAATTTGCCGAGAAGTGCATTTCTGCAGTCAATTTCGTGACCGCAGATTGGTTTCGCGGACCGTAGAACTGTCACGGAGATTAACAGAAGAAGCTCAATTTTGAAGGTCATTTTGCGGCCTAAAATGCGACAGCATATCCATTTCGCGGGCCGCACATCCATCCAGAATCAGCATGAGGAATTGCAAAAGGAGAATTCACGGTCTATTATGCGGCCTCATAATTGCCATGTGGACTGCAGATCTGTCGTAGACTGGACCACGCCAACCCATGTTTTGAAGACCATTCCACGGTCCATTCTGCGGACAACATACGTGTTTTATGGTCGCATCTGCAATTGCAGAACTAGCTCGGAGGGTCCATTTTGGGAATTTTTCTAACCCGACCCTGTTTTAGTAAAAAGCCATTAGGGTCATTTTGGAAGGCATCAGGTGATTATTTTAGAAAGAGGGGGAGTGTTTTAGAGAGAGAAGAGGAAGCCCTAACTATCCTACTCATCCATTCTTGCTCAATCTTCAAGAATCAAGGAAGCCGCTCACTAGGCCATCAACCATCCGGTTAAGTCCTTGTCTTAAGCTTTCATGCAAGTTATTACGAGTCTAAGTAAGTTGTGGAATAGGAGATAGGCCATGCATGTGCCAATAGGAGGCAGTATGTGGGGTTTTTGAACTAATTCAGGTTGATTCTTGTTGAGATTGGGTGAGGAAAGAAGGGATTACCATTGTAGAGCCTTGTAATCAATTTTCCATAATAGGTGTTTGATGAAATTCCCCAGAGACTTACATCATGAGAATCCTTCTAATTATGATTCGATTTTACCATCTTCCTATAGATTGAAATTACTAGGAGTATTGGAACATTGTAATAATTTTAAGGAAAGCTTAATCGAGGTATGTTTGCTAAACTCCCTTTCTGGTATCAGAATCCATGAGTCCCTCATAAGTTCCAAGTGTGGTTTGTTCAAACTCATATTCTAATTGTTCCAAATTGCTTTCGAAGATTGATATGCCTAAATGCTTATGTACTCGAGTCACGTTTCGAATTACCCCTATCCTGTGATGTTTCCCATTCGTGGGAAAATGTTCAAGTGTGGTTGGCATAACTAATGCATATGATTTGAATCCATGTTTCAATTGTAAATAATCATACTCTCCTTTGTAAGTGTTTCCAATATGTTTTGGGTTCTCACATACTCATGAGTTCAAACTATAGATATCATGCCCCCTTTTGGGAAAAATATTCCAAGAATAAATGGTATACTAATCACTTATGATTTTAACTTTTGTTTCGATTGCCAATCATTATGCGCCACTCTTTGAAAGAAATTGAATGTGTCTAAAGCACTCATTACTAATTAACTTAAAACTATGATTTCCAAAATGTTATATATATTGATGTTTATGATAATGATCCTTGGAAATAAAGAAATGAAAGTGTGAAGTATGAAATGCGGCCATCGATCCATGAATGAATAACATTATATATGTCAAAGAGTGCAATTGAAACGAAGATGTTGTGAATGGTTAACAGTGCTAATAATGTGAAAGATGATATTAAAGGCTATGAGATGAATACATTTATGTTTCTATTTTCTTTATGTACAACAATATGTTTGGAAGTATCATTGAAGCACCGAGGAAGGGTGGGTGTTAAAGGCCTATACCCAAAACTACACGTGCCGGTGTAGGAGATAATTGAGAGACAATTATTTCCTTGTACTATGATGAGACTTTTCCCTTTAACTGGGATGAGTTTCTTGGTAACATCTATTCATATCACCATGTCAAATCCACATGGCATTGTGGTGAGATGGCTTAGCTGATCGGGCTGAGATCGGACGCCATGCCGCGCACATAGTGGTTCCTCCTTCTTATCATTATACTTGATTCGCATTGCCATGTCGATCCATATTCGTTCGTGGTGAGACTGCTTAGCCGGTCGATCGGTGATCAGACTCCATGCCTCGTGTGTGGTCTGATGATCGGTGGCTAATGATATCCCAACCAAAAATTTTAATGCTTAATTGGAAATATTTTATGTTTTTTCTTAGCATTTAAATATTATTTATCTTTTATTTGTTTCCATGTTTCTCTCTTCTTATGCTGACATTCTATTCCATATGACGGTATTTAGCTTTACATACTAGTACTATTCCATATGTACTAACATCCCTTTTTCCCGGGGCACTGCATCTTTAGTGGATGTAGGTAGTTCCTCATCAGGCGGCACATGTTCTCGATAGGCGTACTCTGTTCTCAACTGATTCAGTGAGCCCTACTCTATATTGGGGCCTTATGTTTGTATTGACATTTGTATATCATTTTGAGGTATAGCCAGGGCCTTGTCACCAGCATTTCCATACTATTCTCATGTTTATTTATAGGCTCCGTAGACATATTGTGGGTTGTATCTTGACTTGGGATCACAAACTCTAGATGATGTTGTATTTGTCGGGTGTTCCACTTCTGAACTATGAACGTACAATATTTTGGTAATCGCAAAATGAAGCTCTTGTAAGAATGAAAGTTGGTGTGTTGCATACTATTCCTTGATTGGTTTAACTCTTTATATTTATCCTAAAATTATTCATGGGTAAGGTTTAATGGGAGGCACTAAGTAGGCTTGCTTGACTGGGGCGACTCAGTCGAGCGCTGGTCCCGCTCCCCAAGGTCAGGGCGTTACAAGGATTACCCCGTGCAATACAAATAATACTTCGCAACCTTTTAAGTGTAATAGTTGCTCATATTATCCAGCGAGCACAGACTATCATCTCCAGGTACCATATTACTATCTTTAAGTTGGTTACCTAAAGCGCACCAATTCAATATTAGGTCGTGCCCAACACCTACCTACCCTTCCCATGATTATGGTTCAGGAGGCATTGGACCACTATATAGGTGGTTCTAGACTCATCCTAGGCTGCTCAAAATTAAAAGACTAGGCGCCACATAGTTTAATTAAATAGGACTTCATATAAAGTGCAATTAGCACAAAGAGGCTCATGTTTACCCCAAAAAATAGACTTTTATGAATGTCAAATAATTAACAATTAACAGTGATGGGGCAGTGGCAGAATCGATAAGTGAAATGCCCTATGAACATGCACTTCTAGTTGTGAAATTAAGACGGACAGTTATGAGCTAATGCGTTTTGGATTAATCAGACCTAAGGCATGGTTTCTATGTGAATACGTGGATGACCAGTTGTAATTAATTAGGTTCATGATTCATATATGAATAATGAAACAAGAAGATCTCATTGATTAAGTCCTATAGCAGGATCTCTAAATGACCTTTTCTTTAGATTATTTTAAACGATATAGCAGTTAAGTGATGCAAGTTCTTATTTACAGACCCTATAGCCATGATTTCTAGGCATGAAGTATTAAGAAAATAGTTGACGGACATGTTAGCACAAGTGGTTTCAATTACTTACCGTAGACACCTATAGGCATGATAGCTAAGCGGGATCCTAAGATATGACTTCTAGGTGTGGCACATATATTCAAGCAAATTAACACAAAGTATGTCCTGTAGTCATGTTTTCTGAACAAATAATAAATCACGTTGGTAGTACTCAATTATCAGTTACTTAGGTTCCTAAATTCGTGATTTCAAAATGGATAAGCAAAGTTGAAGGGCCTCGTAAGGCTCCAAAAAAAAATTTACCTAAAACCCGGGGTTTCGTGATGCCGAGGTAGACTTATGCGTTGATGATTTTTATCTAAAGCTCGCCGCGGTTCGAATGTTTTGGGTTGAACAGTGCGTTGGAGAGTTGAAGAAATTTTTTGGAAGTGCAGGGCGTTTCTGCGGTCGTAGAACTGATTTGCGGACCGCAGATCTGCCGCAGACTGAAGCAAAAAATTAGGCAAAATTTTGGACCGTTATGTTGTCCATTATGTGACCGTATAATCATTTCGCAGGCCACACAACCTATCGCATATCCAACACAAAATTTTTTCGGAGGGAAGTTTTGCGGCA
The DNA here is from genome assembly GCA_002018475.1 of Nicotiana obtusifolia. Taxonomy (NCBI): domain Eukaryota; kingdom Viridiplantae; phylum Streptophyta; class Magnoliopsida; order Solanales; family Solanaceae; genus Nicotiana; species Nicotiana obtusifolia. The sequence continues at coordinate 149,748 of MCJB01013925.1, read as the reverse complement.
CATTATGCGACCGCAGAATAGGTCTACAAACTGCAGACCGGTCGCAGAGTGAGGCAGGAGTGCCCAATTCTGGAGGGCCATTATGCTGTCCATTCCACGGACCGTAGAAGCTTTATGCGGTCTGCATCGGGGCTTCATTTTTTCTATCTTTTAACCGACCCTATCTCGATAATTAGACGTAAGGGACCATTTTTGAATGGAATATCAGGTATTTTTAGAGAGAGGGAGTGCCCTAGGGTGAGAGGTGAAATCCCTAAGCTAATGTTTCATCCAAAATCTTGCTCAAGCCTTCAAATTCAACAAGAAAGCTCACAAGGTGTTCAACCAAGAGGTAAGATTCTAGCCCTAACCTTCAATTTTGAAATTTAACTTGGGAATAGGTAATGGGGAGGAAGGTTTTGAGGATGAGGGTTGTTGTTTATGCATGCATGTACATTCATGAGTTGTGGGAAGGTAGCTTAAGTCAAATGGGTAGACCTTGGGTTGTGGGGTGAAGGAAATAATGCCCACCTAGTGTTTGATAAAATGCTCAAATGAGATGGAAACACGAACTCCTCCTTAATTTCTGTTCAATTTTTGCTATATATCTAAATAGATCAAAGTTTCTCGGATTTCCAAAACGGTGTAGTGTATTAAGGAAAGCTCAAAATGAGGTATATTAGCTAAACGCCCCTCTTAGAATTGAACCCCACAATATCTTTGTAAGTCTCCTGTTGCTCATTGTAAATTGATTATTTCGAATAAGCCTTGCGTCTAAAGATATATACGTTCATTTTGTATTCCAAATGTTCTTGTTATGTTGAGTTACTATTTGAGAAGGTGATTAAGCATGGGTTGTGTGTTAATATGTTATGATTTGAGAACGTGATTCTAATGAAAACTAGCATGTCAAATTGTGTAAGAAATTAGATGTGCCTAAGACCCTTAATTTGGTTAGTTGCTCAAATAGATGCAAATGGTTCCACAGCAGGTGGTATTGATCAGTGATAGCAGTACACCCCCTCCTCAGCTGACTTGGTGAGCCCTACTTCATTTCGGAGTCCTACATCTCTTGTCCTTTGTACATAACGTTTTGAGGTATAGCCGGGGCCTTGTTGCCGACACTACTGTAACACTCTTTTGTTTCTGTTAGAGGCTCCGTAGACATAGTGTGAGTTGTATCTGTTTTTGGGAAGGTTAAACCAAGAATGTTGTAATCGTATCATATGTTCCACTTCAACTATGATTGTATAATATACTATTTTGGAGATTTGTTAATGATGTAACTAATGAAAATGAACTGGTGTTATTCACATGACCTCTTACTGTCTAATTAATGAAAAGTATTCTTCTCTTTATTCATGGGTGAGTTGGGTAGACGGCACTATACATGCTTGCTCGACAAGGGTAACTCTATTGAGCGTCGGTCGCGCTCCCCGAGGTCGGGGCGTGACAGTCCTATATGCATGTTATCTATTAGCAGGTAGTACATAGAATTAGAACATGATGGACAAGTAGCAAATGAAGTCATTTGAATCTTATAGGCATACTCTCTACCCATTTATGCGAGAATTAACCACCCCAACCCACGTTTTAACTATTTTCCCCGTCATTTGTTTTTACAATTTATTACAGGCCAAATGGAATAGTTACAGGCGCAATTACAAATACAGAATAACCCATTAACAGCTCAGGGCCTTCAAATAGACATTGAAATTCATGTGGACGGCAGGCCCAAACTCTAGGTGCAAAGGTCATGCTGACAGTGTATTTCAGACCCCATACCTAAACCTGGCCCAGCAGACCAAGTCTAGACAACAAAAATAACCTCCTTGTCTACCCATTATTATTAACAACCAACAAGAACACAAAGAATACGGGTGACAGCCTATGCAAACCAAGTTTTCCAGGCAACTTCAAATTTAGGCAAGAACATATGTATATTGGGATCTTAGTATTACAACTAACAAAGAAACAAGAATATCAAATAACATCATGAGATGTGATACCTAAGAGGTAAAAGAGCATATAAACAAGACTAGAATACCCTTTAGAGCCTATTACTCTTATAAAAAATCTCACGAAAGAGTTCCCACAACATAAAGGGGTATACAAAACACATAGGTCAGAGCAAACACACACACCTGGAGGCTTACAAATTCATGAAATTAATTCAAAGTGACAACATCACAAAGATAAACACCCTAGAGTAGTTAGGACTTAATCATAAGGAGCATAACAAACAAGGGGTTCCTCACAAGAAAGATTTGGCATGAAAATTCAATGCAAACATGGTCATGATCCAATTCTTATAACAAATAGCAACTCTTATAGGTAAGAAATGCAGCATGAAATCTAAGGCAAGACCAGTAATGACCCAATTCTAAGAAGTTGTCCAAATAGAATTCATATTGGATAGCTTTTAACATGAAAACCTAAGATAGGCATGGTTAAGAACTAATTCTGAGAAACCAACAAGTAGAAATTCACACATGTAATACTTAGCATGAAACTCTTAAAGTAAAAAATGTTCAAGAATCAATTCTGAGCAGATACCGATAGCAGACCCCACGGGAAGATTTCAACGTGAAAATCTAAGGCGAGACATAACCAAGAACTTAATACTGAGAACATAACAAGCACAAGTAACCACAGGAAATAATTATCATAAAATATTTTGGCCCAAGTACCTAATCCTGAGAAGGTCAGAAATTATACAAGCCGATCACATATAGTAAGAACAACTATGCATATCAAGGAATTGCCTTAAAGGTATTAGACATAAGAAAACTTAACACCGACATACATGGATTCTTAAAACATTATTTTGACAATGAACTTGCAGTGAAACTTTCAACAAAGCACCACTCATGATTCACAAATTGCAAAGAAAACTTAAATCATGCTCTTCTATTTGATAAGAGTTTAGATAGTTTTGGAAAACAGAACATATATAAGACAAACAAATAGACGAGTAATAGTTAAACTGAAGAGTCAAGAACACTAACCAATTACAAGATAAACGAGCGAAGCATGAGAAAATAAGAGCTTCAGTAGTGGCTCAATAGCGGCAGTTGAAAAAGAATAGTGAGAACCCTAAATCTCCGGTGCTTCAGAGTTCACAAGAGTCTCGAAAGGGCTATGAGCAGTGCTTGCACCAGAGGAGGTTGTTAAGCAATACAACAATGGCCTTTGCTGCCAGTCGGCCAATTACTAATCGAACACAGTAGTCTCAGAGAACCAGAACAAAGAATAGATTAAGTGTGAGTAAGAGAGAGTGATCAAAAGTCTGTCTTAGAGGAACTGGGGAAGGGGTTATATAGTGTTTGATTTACCCAGATTAAGAAAGGAATACATCAATTAAACTACAGAATAAAGAAAGAATCTTATACAAACCCATTCCAAATTGGACTAGGGTAAAATCAGGCAAACCCTAGTTTGACAAGAGGTCAAAAATAGCCAAGAATTCCGTTAAATCGAACCATGGGACTTCGTTTTTAAGTGTATCAAGTCAAAAATAGGGTAACTATCCAGAATCGGAGCCAAACAAACCTCTCGAATATTGACTTCCTAAAATAACTCAATACCAATTAAATAATGTCAAGAAAACGGGAAAGAATCACTGTGAGCACAAGAAAAGGGAAGGAGATATAGAGGATCTCCATATTATTTTGGATATAGAGTAGGATTTTGGGGTGAGGCGGCTAGGGTTTGGTGTGAGAGAAGAGAAGAGCATTTGAGGGCGGCTTAAATAGGGAATTGAGGATTAGGGTTGGGGTTTGGTGAGATAAAAGAGGGGTCTAGATTATGAGGCGTTGATCTTTGAGATCAATGGCTGGGATTAAAATGGTGCCGGGTTGGGGGTGGGGCATTTGGTTTACGTCTGGGGCATTTGGGTTAGGCTGCAAATGGGTCAAGTAAGTGGGCCTGGTGTTTTGGACTATTTGGGGACCGAATTTTGAATCTACGTTGGGCCACGAGTAAAAAAATATACGAAAATTAATAAAAATAAATTATAAAATGATTAATGAAAATGGTAAAATTGCTACTTATAGAATTAACACTATAGAAATAGTAGATTGTATTTGAAAAAAATATAAAAATACTTATTTTGGCCTAAATAGCATAATAAATATAATTATTTGTAGAATATAGGCTGTTATTTCAAATAATATGTAAATAATGTAAAAATGCAAATACAGCTGTATAAAATGATGTAATATACTATAAAAAATGCATGAAAATGTAGATAATTAATTTGGACAATTAATCACTCAAAAATAAAATTAAGGGTGTAACTAATAAATATTTATCAATTAAAATGCTAGAATCAATTTAAAAAATCCTTATAAAATGAAATAAAAATTATTTGTATAAATTTCTATGATAATAATTTGATAAAATTATAAAAGATTGATATTTAAAATATATTATGGAATAGTAGTGCAAGAAAGTATACTACAAATATTATTAAAAATATATAAAAATACATGACAAACATGTGAGCTAAATTGAGTATCGACAATATGCACTAGATAGAAACCGCTAACTAATGGCCATTCAATTAACTAAAGTAAGCATGTAGTTGAACACATAGATAAATTCATAAGCAAAATTATGTTCAAATATAACAGAAGTTCATTCTTCAAAAGGTTCAATCAAACTCTAGATAGAAATTTAGCTACTCATGGTCATGCTATTAGTCATATTCATAATTGAAAGCATTAAACTACAAACTACGAAGAATTGGATAGAATTCGTGTAATCCATTGTTTGAAATTGTTTAAGTCATTTTTTCCTCTAAAAAACTAAGTTAAAAAGGTAATTTATATGCTAGGGCAAAATAAAGGCCAAAATAACTAAGTCCTAGGATGAGCGAGAATCAAAACGCCTCGGACTATGGCTTGGCGCGTCGTACCACTCTTTGCTCGCCTTGGACCTCGCGAGATAGCCTCTTGCGCAAGATACTTGGCGCCTCTAGCCTCACCTAGCGCCCTCTAGGCCGAGGTGTTCTCACGGCCTCGCGTCGTGGTTCCTTTTGTGCTATATTTTGTTGTCTTTGATGCCTATTTTCCCTATTTTCTTTTTCACTTTATTCCCAAATGAGCCTATACAAAAACAACTCAATAAGCAAAAACGTAGCATGAATCATTAATATTTACAAGTAAAACATAGGGTAAATGACAATATAAAATGTAATATATTAGCCTCGCATCGGACATTACTAAGAAATTAGAAGTAGAAACCTACTTTCTTTTTATGTCTAGAACCAACCTTTATATAGTGTGTAGTGCCTCCTGGACTATAGGAAGGGAAATGTATTTAAATTAAGACGCGACTATGAATCAATTAGTGTGCTTTAGGTAAAAACTTAAAGATAGTAATGAGAGTGGCAGAGATACACAAATTTTCTGAATAGCCATTGTACTTTGGCTATAAAAGTCTACGTAGACTTTGCACGAGAGTTGATCCATTAGGCTTAAAAACCTAGGTCCCCCTTTAGAAACAACTAATTAGTATCCTTTATGTTCAAGTTGAACATAGAGCTATCTTAGTCGACTTGATATTACTTAATATAATCTAATTTTAAATGCATTGTTTATCTTCTTTCTATGCCTCCCTCAATTACATGCAAATGAAGTTAAGTTTGAGCTACTGAACTAACCTAATTTTTTCCGAGAAGGAGAACAATTTCCAAAGATAGATGCAACGGCCGGACCGGTCGTTTTGCGTATTGTAATCCTGTTCCCCTATTTATCACTTCTTTTATTTTAATTTGTGGTTATGGGACTTGCTGGGGTGGATGGATTGGTTTCGCGGAGGTTTCAGAGTGAGTTGGGACACTTAGTCCTAAGGTTGGAAGCTTAAGTTAAAAGAGTTTACTGAAGTTTGACTTTGATGTAAACGACTACGGAATGGATTTTTGATGGATCGGATAGCTTCACACGGTGATTTTCGACTTAGGTGTATGTGCGAATATTGATTTGGAGGTCCGTAGGTTGGTTTGAGACTTTTTGGCGGAAGTTCGAAAGTTGAAGCTTTGGAAGGTTGAGAGGTTTGATCGAGAGTTGATTTTGTTGAAATTGGGTTCGGATTTTGGTTCCGAGAGTTGGAATAGGACCATCATGTCATTTGGGACTAGTGTACAAAATTTGAAGTCATTCGGAGTTGATTTTGATATAGTTCAGGATTGGTTTTAGAAGTTAAAGTTTATTAGTTTCATTAGGCTTGAATTGGGGTGCGATTCGTGATTTTGATGTTGTTTCAGGTTATTTGAGGCTTCGACTAAGTTCGTATCATGTATTAGGACGTGTTGGTATGTTTGGATTGGGTCCCGGGGGCCTCGGGTGTGATTCAGATTGAGGTTTGGACTTAGAGAATGTTGTTGGCTAAAATTATGGTGTAGCCGCACATGCGAGGGTTTGGACCATAGTTGCAGAGCCGCAAAAGCAGCCATTTGTGCTCATGTGCGAGCATTTGGGGAGGCTTCCTCGGAGCGTAGGTGTGAAATAACTCTGCATCTGAGAGTCTGCAGAAGAGGAAATGGGGCACCGGAGCGAGGTCGTAGGTGCGACGTGGTATTCGCAAAAGCAAGTTCTGTGTTGGACAGCAAGTTCCGCAGAAGTGGAGGATTTAGTGCAAGTGCGCCTATGAAAGTGTGAAGTAAAGCATGGAAAGAGCATAAGTAAGCCTAAACTGGTCAAATACCACATATTTCAATTCAATTAAAGCATGGAAAGAGTTTAAGTAAGCCTAAACTGGTCAAATACCACATATAACCTGCGTACCCACTCGTCACCTTGCATACACAACTTCCACATAGCACAAAATGACACAATCAATCCCAAATCCTTAGGGGTAGTTCCCCCACACAAAGTTAGGCAAGATACTTACCTCAACTAGGCCAACTCAACCCTCGGAAATAGATTTTCCCCTAAAATTTTCCTCCACACGACTCAAATCTAACCAAAATTGGCTTAATATCATCAAACAATTACAGTAGATAAAGCTATGATCTTTATACTTTTTCCAAAAAGTCAACCCGGGGCTTGCCCGAACAAAATCGGGGTCCAAGGGTAGATGCCAACGACTCATGACCCCAAAAGTTCATATATGTGATTAGTTTCAAAATCCAAGTCCAAATCGACTCTCAAAACTCAAACTTATTTGTTCAAAAACTTGACAAAGTTTCACAAATTTTCACTTTGATTCACATGATTTTGATGATAAATCTAAGACATATTGATGAAATATAGTTAGAAATTAATTAGAATCACTTACCCAATGTTAGTAGATGAAAATCCCCTCTCTAAATTGCCTCCAACCGAGTCTAGGGTTTCTAAAATGAGAGAATATGTTGAAAAATCCCGACTCCCAGCCCTTTTGGATGTCGCAATTGCGACATTGGTTTGCAATTGTAAACACTAGCGATTGCGAAGGATTCCTCGCAAATGCGACCACTGATCAGTCTATAGGGATTTCGCAAATGCGACAAAATGTGTTCGCAAATGTGAACCTTGTCCCTTCGCAAATGCGACAATTTAGTCGCAAATACGAACTACCCAAAATCCTGAGCTACTTCGCAATTGCAAGCTAGGTATCGCAATTGCGATACCTGTGGGCCCCCCCTGCTAAGCTCGCAATTGCAAACCTGGTGTTCGCAAACGCGACACCAGAGGCATTAGCACAGCAGATCCTATTTTTCAGTCTAAAACATTCCATAACATGTCCGAAACTCATCTGAGCCCTCGGGGCTCCAAACCAAGCATCCAAAAAAGTCTAAAAACATCATACAATATTGCTCCCACGATCAAAACACAAAAATAACATCTAAAACTATGAATCGAACACTAACACACATAAGTTTCAAAGTAAATTTTAAGAACTTCTAGAATCGCAACTAGGCATTCGTATCCTACCAATTTCGAATCCTATCAATTCAACTCCAAGTGATACCAAATTTGGCAGACGAGTTCTAAATAGAATAACAAATCTATTCCAAGTCGGAAAATCAAATTACGAACTCGATAGCTAAAAGTCAACCTATGGTTAAACTTTTCAACTTCAAATTGTCAAATGTTGGCAAAATAACACAAATCAATCTACGGACTTTCAAATTCAATTCCAATAATATGTCCAAGTCCAAAATAACGATATAAAGCTATCGGAGCCATGAAAACTCCGTTCCGGGGTCGTTTTCACAAAACTCAAAATTTTGGTCAACATTTCTAACTTAAACTTCTAAGTCAAGAATCAAAGATTCCAAATCAACCCAAAATCTTTTTGAAACAAAACTAATCAACCCCATAAGTCATAAAATTATAAAAACAAAAGGGGAAACGGCGCGCAATTACACAAAATAAGCGGTCAGGTCGTTACACCTAATGAGGTTATTTCCGTTACTTTGAGTTATCTTCTTTAACTGTAATTATATTCTCAGTCATGGTTCTTCATTTGTTATCATATATCAGTCTCTGTTTATCATTCATTGTACATCACATGTTATCATTGTTGGGCTGAACGGTACGAGATTTTGAGCCCTTAAGACTTGAGAGATGGATGACTAAGGTGGGCCTGAGAGCCGTGTTGTGAGTGATATTGTAGATGGGGCTGCAAAACGTAGCAAGCCATATTGGCTTTACTATTATTATTATTTATGTGGATCGGGCTGCATGCCGCAGCGGTCTTATAGGCTTTGATTAGCACTTGGGCAAGATTCGCTCCTCCGGAATCTGACATACCAGCAGTGAGCGTAGACACAGTGATATATACACGTGCTTTAGTGAGGGGCATTGATGTCAGGCACCCATACAATGCTAAGTGATTGTGTGTGTGATGAGTGGGCATTGAGACATACTGATTGAGTATTATGAAAGTGTGAGTGCTTGGGAGATATCATCGTGAAATCATATATTTAACATGTAGGCATAGAGATGTACCATTCCTCATGCTAGTTGCACTTGACATGTTCTTATCAGTGTTGCGCTTTAAATTGTTGAACTTGAAAGCATGTCTAAATTTCTGTACCACGAACGAGCTGATTATGATAATTCATCTAAGTTGTTTATGTTATTCCATCATTATACCTGTGTTGTCATTATTATTAGACTCTCACTGTCTTCTTTTGAGCTCGTCACTACTTTCAGCCCAAGGTTAGTTCTATTACTTATTGAGTACAAGGAGTCGGTTGTACTCATACTATACTCTGCACTTCGTGTGCAGATCTAGGTACATCCGGACGTGGTGATTGTTTGATCCGTGCTAGTACCAGAGCTTGGAGATCTCAAGCTAGCTATTATGGCGTCTGCAGACCTTGGCTCTCTTTTCTTTTATTTCTTCAGTACTGTTCTATTACTCGGAGAATTGTACTGAGGATTTGGTTATGTTTTGATACTTTGTACTGCTCATGTACTCGTTGCCACTAAATTTTGGGGTTGTTGTAGTAGTTTGTTATTGCTTTTATCAGGGAACTATGATATTCCTGCTGTTAAGAATATTTAAACAATGTTTATTCAAATATTAGCTGTTATGTGATTGTCATCTTGCCTAGTAAATGTGTGTTAGGCACCGTCATGACGGGTTAGGATATTGGATCGTGACAATAGATAAGGTTATATCACGTACCAATGCTCAATATTATTAAAGATTGGTTATTGGGGTCTCTTAGCTACGATAAGAGACGAGACACCTAACTTGGAAAGAGGTATCAATAGCTGGAGAATTCTTCGATGTATTTTTGAGGATTTACCAGGACTACCGCTAGTACAAGAATAGTCTTTGGTATTTATTTGACACCTAATATGCAACCCATATCAAAACCCCCTTATTGTATGAAACCAACGGAGCTAGATCGAGATAAAGGAATAGTTGCAAGACCTACTAGATAAGAATTTTATCAAATTGGGTATATTTTCATGGGGTGCATCACCACTGTTTGTGAAATGAAAGATGAGACCCGAAAAAATTTTGTGAATTAACTACATACTCTTATATAATAAATATTCATTGTCTCGTATAGATGACATATTTGACTCATTACAGGGAGCCGTCAACTTTTCATAGATCAATCCCGAGTTGGTTATTATCTTCTTATAATTACAGGGGATGATATTCCTAAGACAACCTTCAAAAATTGATGTTGACATTGAGTTTCTTGTGACATTTTTCTAATTAACCCATAGCCCAACATACATTCATGGACTTAATAAATAGGGTGTTCAAGACAGAATTCTTATAATGTTTATGGATGATATTATACTCTCACAGTCGAGGTGAAAAAAACCCAAAGATCATTCGAAGATTACTACTGACACTGTAAGGCATCGACTTAATGATAAATTCACCAAACATGATTTTTGGCTAGATTCATGGCATTCCTTGAGCATTTTTTATTTAAGGATGAGATTGTAGTAGATACTAAAAATATAGAAGCTATTTAGAATAGCCAAGACCTATTTCTCCTACTAAGATTTGTAGCTTCTTGGTCTTAGTAGGATACTGCTTGAATTTTGTGCAAGATCTTTTCAGAATAGTTGCACAATTAACCATGTTAACTCATAAAAATACAATGATCCAGTAGATAGAGGAATATGTCCAGAGCTTTCAGAAAGTCAAAACATATTTGACCAATACACTAGTATTAGACTTACTATTAGGTTGAGGAGGACTTATGAAATATTGTGATGCTATGAGGGTGGGATTAAGATGTGTTCTCATGCACATAGTCATATTATAGACTATACTTCAAGACAGTTGAATAAGCACGAGCAAAATTATCCTGCTCGTAAATTAGAGTTGGTTGCGGTTGTTGCCTCTAAAGGTTTGGAGGCCTTGGTTATACGGCGAAACATTTGAGATTTATACTGTCCACAAGAGATTGAAACATATTTTTCATGATTCTTCGGCAACATTGGTTGATGGAACAATCCAAGGACTCAGCATCAAATGGTAAATGTTGTGGCTGATGCATTGAGCAAAAAATATATATGGGCAGTTTTGCATATATAGTTCCGCCAAGAGGACCTTTGGCTAAAGATATGTAGAGACTAGAAGGTGCATGTATTAGATGTAGTATGAAAAATGACAGACACTGCCAGCTTATGTTAGAGCCAAGTCATCACTAGTAGAACACAAAAAGGCTACTCAATATGAAGATGAAGTCCTAGCTAGTAAAAGCAAGAATAGGACTATCGACAGAAATTGTATTCTTCGACTAGGTAACCAGTTATGTGTACCAGATGTAGATGTGTTAAGATGAATTATAATTGAGAGCTCACAACTCTAGAACACTGTACATATGGGGTCTAGTAAAATGTACCATGTCTAGAAGAAAATTGTATATGTGGAAAAAGAGAAAGAAAGGTTTCATTAACCTTGTTTTTAATTGTTTGATTTATTAGTACGTCAACATTTGCTACTCGCATGCCCACTACAATAGCTCGAGATTCCAAAGTGGAAACGGAATAGAATCAAAGTGAAAATTTTATGATAAAACTACCTCAAACAATTAGGGATTATAATTATATGTGGGAAACGATAAATTCGCTAGCATAGTAAGCATACTTTTTGCTAGTCAAAACTTCTCTCAATGAGGATAAATATGGATAAATATGCATGAACGAAAAATTGTCCCACTCTATGGGTCTTTTCCACCATTTCTGAAAAGAACCACATATGAATATACGGTTTTGATAATCTTTTCAAGAAGCATTGAGTACATGAGTATATCTTAGTGCCGCATTTCATTAGCAGATGGATGAGCAGTCTAAACGCACTATACAAATCTTGAAAGATATGTTGATGGCTTGTATTTTGAATTTGGAGGTAGTTGGGACGCTTATATACCTTTAGCTGGATTTTCCTATAACAATAGCTTTTCATCCAATAATCATATAGTGATTGCTCGCGGCTCAAATAGACAAAAGTCTTAAGGGGATACGAGGAGAAGGAACTTTGTTTTCACAATTGGGTGATAGAATGTTCTTACGACTCTTCCCTATGAAAGGAATCATGTAATTTAGAAAAAGAGGTAAGTTTAGCCCGAGGGTTATAGGGTCGTACGAGATACTTAACCAAGTGTGACTTGTGGCGTCTTATTTGGCACTTCCTCCTGAATTATAACAACCCGATCAGTTGTTTTGCTTTATAGATCCTCGTTCCCTTAATTAAGACTCCCTATATGTGCCTTTACTGTTTTATGACTTGCGGTGATGGTCGGTTTGGGTTTGAAAAGGTTCGGGTTAGAATCGGAATACTTAATTCCTTAATAGTGGCTCATAATCGCCAAGTTTAACTTGAGACAACGTTTTGAGTAAATAACCTTGAACCGGAATTTGACGGTTCCAATAGGTTCGTACGATGATTTTGGATTTGGGCATATGTTTGAACCAGATTTCGGATGACCTGGGAGCGTTTCGATGCTCAATGATGAAAGTTGGCACCTTGAAAGTTTTCTAGTTCTTTAAATTTCGTTTGGGGTAGACTTTGGCGTTATCGAGGTCCCTTTGGAATTCCAAGCCTGGGAATAGTTCCGTACGGTGATTTATGACTTGTACGCAAAATTTGGCGTCATCCGAGTTGATTTGATAGGAACCGGACGCGCGAAAGTATTTCTAGAAGTTCTTGAGTTTCATGATTTAATTCATGCGTTTTGGCATCTGATTTGTGATTCTAGATGTTATTTTGGGGTTTTGATCATGCCAGCGAGTTCGTCTGATGTTTTTAGATTTGTGTGGATGTTTGGTGTGGAGCCCCAAGGGCTCGGGTGAGTTTTGAGCACGTTCATAGTGGTGGAAGAACTTCAGCTTTTTTTTGTTTTCTAGGCTGGTGCTGCAGGTCTCGCAAATGCGAAATTTTGTTTGCATTTGCAAGGTTGGGAAAACACTGAAGGTTTGCATTTGAAAATAGTTCTGCCGCTTTTGCGAGCTACCCATCTTTGCATTTGCGAAGTTTTTGGTCATAATTGCGACCATGGCAGAGATGGCCAGTCTTTGCATTTGCGATGCTTTTGTCGCATTTACGAAGCGACTGGTGCAAGGGCTTTTTATTACGGGACTTAGCTTCATTTCCCTCATTTTCCACGTGGTGTTAGGCGATTTTGAGGGCATTTTGTGGGAGAATTTCATCAACATAAAGAGGTAAGTGATCCTTATCAATTATTTAGCTACATACGCGACTTTTAATATGAAAAAAATTGTGAAATTAATGGGATTTTGTGAAGAAACTAGGGCTTAGGTAAAATTGAGATTTGATCATGGTTTTGGTGGTGGAAATTGGAATAAATTATATATTTGAGTTTGGGAAGTCATGACTAACATTATCTTCAAATATTTTCAGAATCGGGGCACGTGGGCCGGGGGGGAGGGGGCTGAATTTTAATCTTCTAATTTGGGTTGAGTAATTACTCTAATAGCTAAATTATGATTTTTTGAGTATATATTGATTAATTTATATAATATTTGGCTACCTTCGGATTGTTCGGCACCGACTTGAGGCTTTAGAGTGAATTTGTGGACCGAAATGTGAGCTTTGGGACAAGGTTAGTCTCCTGCCTAATCTTGTAAGAGGGAATTTACCCCATAGGTGTTTTAAATTATTATTTGCTACTAATTGTGGATTCTACGCACGCACAAAATGACGAGAGTTCATGAGTAGCTATAAATCATGATTATGTCCAAGTATTTTTAGGACTCTATCATGAAATACTTGTATTGTTTGCACTCTACTTGTTAATTTAAGTGCTTAAATTATATTGAACTTGATAAAGGATTCGTATAGACCGAACTTCACTTACTTGATTTTTGGCAGGTTACATGACTGTTGGTAGAAATTTTGCCTCCTTTTATATTAGTCTTGCAGTAGGCGTTAAATCGGAGTTCGTAAAGTATTCTCTCTTCTTGTGGGCCGAACGCCTCGGCAGAATAGGTGCATCTATGGTTTGCGACGGTCGACCCTCGGCAGTGTACACATTATTCTGGATCGAACCTACGACCTCGGCATAAATTGTGCGTGTTAATGCCCGGAGTCCGATTACACTTGAAATTACTTTCATGACTTGAGAAATTATAGTTTGCTTGATGACCCGTATTAGTTGAAGTTAGTGTATTCTAATTGGAGATTTTAAATTGACTTCTAGTTAAAGAATCACTTAAATACTTTTTGGTATTGTGTTATTATTATTGACGTATTCCATGCCTATTTAGAATTTTTGTACTTTATTTATTGGCCCATAAGTGTCGATGTCGACCCCTCGTCACTATTTCTTCGAGGTTAGACGACATACTTACTGGGTACATGTTGTTTATGTACTCACGCTACACTTTTGCATTAATCGTGCAGAATCTTAGGCAGGTGCATCTGGCAGTTATTCGGGCGCATACCCCTGTTAACCCGAGGCATAGTGGTGAGCTGCTCTCTGCGTCCGTTCTGTAGCACCCGCAGTCTCTCTTTTGTATTTATTTTGTCTATCTTATTCCAGGCAGTAGTATATGAGGTTTTGTATATTCTACTAGTTACTCATATACTTGTGACACCGGATTTTGGGAATATTCTAGTAGACATTTTATGGTTTTGAGTATTAAATCCACTGTATTTAATCTCTCGTTTGTTTATGCTTTACTTTACTATAAAAAATTTCCTACTAATCATTTTCTTAATAAATAAAATCAACTACTTTGAAATTATTAAAAAAGAACAACTACATGACTAGTTCACCGTTGGCTTACCTAGCGGCGACGTTGGATGCCATCACGGCTTATGGAAGAAATTGGGTCGTGACATGAATTTTCTTTCATAAATCAAGTACTTTATGTTGCTTTTCTAGAAAATTTATATCAGACTCCTCTCATGCAATTGAAGCACTGATTATAGAGTTAAATAGGAACTTATTCTACGAGAAGGACTAGTCGCTATTGATGATAGACAAGTAAGAAAGTTACGGTCAAAGAAATTGTATTTGTGAAAGTCTAATGGAAAAATCACATAGTTTAAGAAACTACTAGGGAAGTGGATGATGCTAAGTGAGCCAGGTATCCTCACTTATTTTAGTCTGTAGGCATGTGCTTGTTCAAAATTCGAAACCCGAATTTTATAAGGTGGAGAGAAGGTAATACCCATTTTTAAAAATAAGGGCATAATTTCCATTTAGCCAAAAACATAAATTAAAAAAAGAAACAAATATGTGTAAAAGAATCATAATGGGCCGAAGCCACTACCTGATGCCATGAAGTCTCGAGGGTTTATAGAGATAAGTGTATTAGCCACCAAAATAAAGGAAAAAATAAAGAGATTAATACATGGGCAAAAAAAATGACTTTGGTCGGCCAAGGAATTGAAAGCAATTGAAATTGAAACAAGGAGGTGATTCACTGACAGTTAACCATGAAGGACAAAGGAATGGTTGATCATATAGCTTTTGTGGTGAAATCTTGTGTTACGGAACAGAGAAGCGATGGCAATGGTAGAAGCCACCCTTCAATCCTAAAGAAATTTTTCTTACTTACGGGTTGCTTGAGTTTACCCTTTGTGTATATGGAAATTTAATTGGGTAATGGATATTTAATACCAACTATATATGTATGGCCAGCAATGCTATTAAATTTGGGCTTATTCACATGTTTCACAAAAATATTTTGTTGAAGAATACCATGAATAACAATATGACATCCTTTTATTGGAAGAATAGACTGTGCTAGAGTAACCCCAAGCATGGGTAGATATTAATTCGACGAATGAAAATTAAATGCGTAATATTGAGGGTTGGATATTCTAAATTAGTAATGAGTTAGCCTAAATAAGGCGATTACAGGATCATGTGATATGATTATAGACCGAAGAAAGTCATACGGAGTTTTCGAGGTGACACATTCGATATTTTGGTACGAGTACTGTGAGTAGTAACTTACCGCAATTAGTGTTTCATAACTCGCATTTACACATGATTTTTAATATTAACATGTTACCGACTATTTTGAATTTGCATGGGACAAGTCCTTTTTTTGATATGATATCGAGATTTTTATTTGAGATGATTACTGTTATGTTATATGTTCTCCTTCATAGTGGACACGTTTTACCATTACTTGAGATATCATTACTATTACCAAAATGAAACTATATGATTTGATAAGAATTGAAATGCCTTGTACTGTTTTAGAAATATTTTCGTACGAGTATTTACTGGTTATAAAGACAAGTATATAAGTGAGAGGATACTTTGAAGGATCTCGTAGCTAATGGCGGGTTCGTTAGACCTGGTGCACCTTATAAATTCTGAATTATCGATTTTTGATACAGCCCTCACTAGTGAAAAGGTAGAACTAGCATATACCTATTTTTCTCGAGTAGGGATTACCATTATATTAGACTTCTCGTGAAGAGGTCCATTGTTATACTGATTATACGATCATTTCCTGGAAACCTCACAAACAAAATATTTGTAACATAATATTTACTGAGTTTATTACCAAATTGTTGATTAATTTCAATTTACACAAAACACATGATGAGACTGATTATTTATTTTACTGGTTTTGAAATTTTATGATATTTTCTGATTATTAATATACTGGCATATTTTCTGACATGTCCATATTAAAAATAGTTGTGGTTAAGTGTTATTACTCACCGAGCTAGCGACACATTACCTATAATTTATTTTTACAGAGACAACAGTTTGCACATGCGAGAATTTATTTTAACTAGAGCGTACAAGATGGCAATTCTGGTGAGCCCCACATTGCTTCGCATGGGCTAAGTGTTTATATAATGATTACTGTCCTTTTCTAAAAATCTTAGAGTCGCTCCATATTCATTTTAATAGTGTGATGAGTATTCGTTTATAGTTTTAGACTTGTTGACTAGTGTAACGACCCGACTTATCGTTTTGTGAATTAGCATCTCGTTTAGCGACTTAAGGTCCCGAGCAGCTTTGTGATGTGTATTATGACTTGCGTGTGTGGTCAAGTTTGCTTTTCGGATGATTCAGGATTAAATTGAAAGAATAATTCTTATTTTTGAAGCTTAAATGAAAAGAGTTAACTGAAATTTGACTTTTAAGTAAATGATTACGGAATAGAATTTTGATGATTCCAATAGCTTCGGATGGTGATTTCGGACTTAGGCGTATGTTCGGATTTGGATTTGGAAGTCTGTAGAATAATTTGAAGCATTTCGGCAAAAAATCAGAAAGTTGAAGTTTTGAAATATTCATAAGCCTGGCCGCAATAGGACTTGATTGATAACGGGCTCGGATTTCTATTCCGAAAATTTGAATAGCTTTGTTATGTCATTTATGACTCGTGTGCAAAATTTTGGATCATTCCGGATTGATTTGATATGTTGCAGCGTAAGTTATAGAATTTAAAATTTTCATAAATTCATAAGTTTGATTTGAGGTACAATTCATAGTTTTGGTGTTGTTTGATGTGATTTGCGTCCTCGACTATGTTCGCATCGTGTTTTAAGACTTGTTGGTATATTTAGTTGAGGTCCAGGGGGCATCGGGTGTGCTTCGGGTGTTATCAGAACATTTTAGGCTACTACGGATGCTGGTTTTCTGATGTGTCTTGTTTTGTTCTTCGCATTCGCGAGGAGCCTCTCGCGTTCGCGAAGAAAGATTTGGCTTCTGGGATTTTGTTCTTCCCGTTTGCGAAGAAGGAATTCCTTCTGTCCGTCGTCCGAATTTGGAAGCTTATGTCTTGCAATTTATAAGGAATTTGGAGATTATCCAAAAACAAAAGTTGTAGCCCTTTGTGTCTGGTTTGCAGAAAATCAAGCCATTTGGAATTTGAACTATTGTACAAAAAATTATAACCATTATACTAGAGGCTATCTTGGAAGAGTTTGGAAATGGCCGTTGAGGAATTTGTTCATCGCGAATGCGAGGGGATGGTCACGAACGCGAAAAACAAACTCTTGGGCAGCAGAATAAAGTCAAAAAATGAGACTTCGTCTCATTCTTCCATTTTTGGACGAAGAAAGTTCGGGTGAGGCGATTTTTCTAGAGTTTTTCAAAGAAAACATTGGGGGTAAGAATTCCATACTCGATTTTGGTTAAGATACATGAATCTATTGTTGTTTTTATCATGAAATTAGTGAACTGGGTTGAAAATGGTAGAAATTTTTCATATATTAAACTGAGGATTTGGAGGTCGATTTGTTATTGGAATTTGATAAAATTGGTATGGTTGAACTCGTATTGGAATGGGTGTTCGAATTTCGTGAAACTTCTATCAGGTTCCGAGAGGCGGGCCCCCTATTGGCTTTCAGGTTAACTTTTTAATGTGAAATTTTAAGTCGATGTTTTATTATCCGCAATTGTTTCTGATGAACTTTAATGAAGTTATGTGATTAATTTTACTAGATTTGAGCCGTACGGAGGTCATTTCACGCAAGATGGCTATTCTAAAATATCGGTCTGACTTCAAAAAGATAAGTATCTTACCTAATCTTGAATGGGAAAACACCCCTTAGGCATTGAGTCGTATGTGCCATTTTGTGAAATGTAAAAGCCGTGTACGCGCGCTGACGAGTACGTACTCGGGCTTATATGTGCAAATTTTATTAATTTAAAGTCTTAGGCATTTTAGGTATTATATTGGAAATTTTTGAAACTTATTGAATCATTTATTTGTCATGCCTCATTTCTTGTTTGAAGAATTTATTTTTATATGATAATTTGGTGTGATTGCCACTTCGATTTTTATGTGAATCCCGTGTTTTTGTTGAGTTGACATTTCCTAGAGATAATTTCATTATGAATTATTCATCTGCAAATAGTTAATTAAATAAGTTTAAAAAGAGGCATTAATATATTTACCTATTGCAATTGCAGCAACTAGTTGAGATCTCCACACTAGCCTCTGACAAATGGGATAGCATGGAACAGCACCACACAAGAGATATACTGCATAGTCAGCCATCAACTAAGCTTCAATCAAATGACCTTCTAAGAAGACAGCAACTGCTCACCATTCTACCTACCAGCACCTCAAACATACAATTCTGGCTTTACATTGCTACAGCAAGAGTACACCAGTAGCAGGAGAAACTCATCCAAAGTAACAACAGCCACATAAGACAGCATCAACTGCTCATCTTTCTATTTACCAGCATCTCAAACTTTTGGAACAATCAATCACAACAAATGATACACTATTTGGGTCAGTTTACTGCTGAAGAAGTAATGTGTGATATCAGCATTTTTAATGCTCATCCCATTGCTACTTTGGTATTTAGACTGGACTCCAATCACTTTGTGCAACTCCACCATAACATCAAATCAATCAGCCAGTCCAATGTTGAATCCGGAAAATCCAAACGCATCCCTGCCAAATCAAAAGAAGACAGATGCTCAATCCAACAAATACACCACTGCCAGCAACAGGATAAGCTCATGCAAAGCAACAACAACCTCACTTCTCAGAATCACAACACCGGAAAAGAAGGAAAAATCACCAATTTCACCTTTGATTAAAATGCAGCACATAAAGCCAGACCAACTGCTACACCAACAGCAGGAAGCGACCATTGAATTTAATAAATTTTTCAACACTGTAGATAGCTTGGAGTGGTCCAGATCATTGCTCCAGTTGTAATGTGTGGTATTAGCACATTTAGTGCTCAATCTGTTGCAATTACAGCAATTATCATGGACATTCCCTATTACCATACACCACAGGAATCTAGCCAACACACAGCTACATAGGAGCAGTAACATAGACAAACAAACACCAAGCCAGCAGCAGCTACATGACATAGAAGCACAGTCAATAAATAGCCAGCAGAACCAGCACTCTGAAGTCAACATAGATGATCACAGATTCCTAAAGCATCAAAACCAGCAAACAAATCCAGACCAACTGCTACACCAACAGCAAGAAACACACATTCAAAGCAGCAATAGTCCCAAAGTCAAAATCAAGAGATCAGAAAAGACAATACAAACAGCAATGCCACCAGTGAACTCAGCAAATTCCACAACACTGCAGATAGCTTGGATTGGTCCATATCATTGCTGTAGTTTCAAGGTGTGGTATTAGCACTTCTAGTGTTCAATCTGTTGCAACTACAGCAATCATCATGGATCTCTCCCCTACCATACATCACAGGAATCCAGCCAACACACAGTAACACAGGAGCAGTAATATACACAGGCAAACACTAAGCTAGCAGCAGCTACAAGACATAGAAGCACTGCCAACAGAATACCAACAGAAGCAGCACTCATACAGGACCAACAACAAGTCAACCAGCCACCTAACTGCTGACTCAAAAGAAGATAGAACTCCCCCCCCCCCCC
>MCJB01013925.1:87709-129416 GCA_002018475.1 Nicotiana obtusifolia | reverse complement strand
CCACAGAAGCAGCAAGCCAAACCGACAACCTAACAGAAGACACAAGATACACACATACACCCAGCAACAGCAGCTCCAGCACTCAACTCATCACTCTAACTCTAGAACCAACAGCAGCAGTCAGAATATTACTCATCCAGCAACACAAACAACACAGTCATCCAGTCACATGGTATATCCTGATAGCCATCTTCAACTTGGCTTTTCCTTCCATCAAGGCCAAAGAAAAATTGAAGATAGCTCATGCTTGTTTATCACACTTTTTCGAACTATAGACACCACTGATGGATGTCAGATGTATATACAAAGGACCACATCCCTCATCCACGTAGTAGAAATAGGAACATATGTACTTTTTGTATAGTTGACCTAGAAAAATTTCACATTGTTTTTATACATACGATTGTCTATCACTATAAAAATAGACAATCGTTACATCACCATAGGTCTAACTCCTTACTACTACCTAGGTACAATTAGTTATTACTTTAAGATGACTAAGAGTACATGCATTTTCTTTTGGGAGGCAAGGTTTATGTCCCCCTCTACTTTTGTACTTTGCTTCTATTAATATATAATCTATATATAGCCAAATAAATATATATATATATATATATATATATATATTAGATTAAAGAAGGCGTTGTCCTATGCTGAGTTACTTTTCCATCCTTGATGTTGTTTTGAGATTAATATACGTTGTGCGGAGCCATGGGCTATTTGCTGTGAAATTATTTGATTTCGTTGTACCGTTGGAAATGGTTTTGACTATGGGCAATTTGTGATAAGAATTGATTGTGTTGGGTTGTTGTGATAATATCCCGTGTAAATTGTTGTGTGATTTGAGTTATTATTACGAGGACATAAGGGTGGCATCCCACTGTTGATAATATACGGACATAAGGGTGACATTTCACTATTGTTATGTGTGTTGGGGTATTGTCTGGGAGGATAGATAAGGGAAGCTATTATAGGAGCAATAAGGGTGGATATAAGAGCGATAAGAGTGGCTATTGATAATGTCAGGGCGAAGGGATAAGGGTGCTATTGATAATGTCAGGGCGGAGGGATAAGGGTGGCTAATATATGGAGTGATACGGGTGGCTATAGGAGAGATAAGGGTGGTATTGTTAGGAATGATATGTGATGATGTAGGGTTATTATGTTGATGATTTTTATGTGATGATTTAGGATAATTGTGTTGATGATTTTTGTGTAATGTTGTGATTCTCCTTGTGTTTGTTTTTATATCTTGTGCAACTTGTCTTGTTGTTTCGGTAAACTTGCTAATAGTCTGATCCATTTTGAAATTGTGAGCATGTGGCTATTGCCGGGCAGATTGTATTATTGGCACGTGAACTGTCCATGCAGATGTGATATGAAATGTGGGCACGATGTGCCAAGAAAATATAATGATTATGTTATTGGCACGTGAACTGTCCGTGCAGATGTAACATGAAATGTGGGCACGAGGTGCTGGGAAAATATAAAAAAATTTATTATTGGCACGTGAGTTGCTTGTACGGTTTTAATTCACGAGATGCTGGGGAAATATAATGATTTTTATTATTGGCACATGAGTTGTCCATGCGGTTTTGATAGAAATATGGCCATGAGGTGCCGTAGAAATATGAAAGTGGGCTGAGACCCGTGTTACGAAAATATGAAAGTGGGATGAGTCCCGTACTTTATGATTATGAAATGAGGTGTCACAGAGTGGCTTTTATTTGAAAGAATTTATACTCAAAAGATATTTATTTGAAAGAAGTATATTAGAAGTATATTTATTTGAAAGAATTATATTCCAAAGATATTTATTTGAAAGAATTATATGGAAAAGATATTTATTTAAAAGAAGTATATCCGAAAGTTATTTATTTAAAAGAAATATATTCGAAAGATATTTATTTGAAAGAATTATATTCGAAAGATATTTAGTTGAAAGAAGTATATTCGAAAGAATTACATGTGAAAGATTTATATTTGAAGGACATGATTAATTAGTTGTACTTGTGTTTCTTATTCGTTTGAGCAATAATTATGGTGTTCTTGTTGCTTTGATGTTTATATCACTGGTTGATTTTTGTTGCTATCATTGCTAGTTGTTTTTCAGTATTATTGTATACTGCTATATTGCACAGGTTATTTGACTAGTGAGGGTCTTGACCGTACCTCGTCAATAATCTATCAAGGTTAGTCTTGATACTTACTGGGCACCGATTGTTGTGTATTCATACTACACTTCTGCAAATTTTTATGCAGAGCCAGGTATTGGAGATATCGAACTCGAGCAGAGTTAGTATGTTGATCTCAAGGATTGAAGATAGAGCTATTTGGTTGTCGCAGTCCCTTGAACTCTTTCCATTTTATTGTACTGTCAACTCTTATTCAAAAAGTATTGTCTATTCGATCCTTGAGATAATTGCATGTCTTCAGTTAGAGTTCGTGACTCAGTATTACCAGTCTCGGAATGTGGCTATATTTGTTTTCAGCTTTTGGTTTTGACACTTGTATGAAATTATATGTTTCAAAAAAATGGCTCTAAATGTAATTGTAATCAGCTTACTTAGTCTTAGAGACTAAGTTCCATCACAACGCTTGTGGTTGGATTTTTGGTCATGGCAAGTTGGTATCAGAGCTCTAGGTTCATAGGTTCTACGAGCCACGAACGAGTCTAGTAGAGTCTTGCGGATCGGTAAGGAGACATCTGTACTTATCTTCGAGAGGCTACAGAACTGTTAGAAAATTTCCACTTCTTTCATTCCTGTCGTGCAGAATATGTTGATTTTGGAGTTTGAGCCTTTGTATCTCTATTCTCTCACTGATGGTGAGAACACGTGCTACCGGGTTAGCTGAGCAGGCACCCGTGCATGTTGCTAGGGCCGCGAGAGGCCAGGGCCGAAGTAGAGGCCGAGGAAGGGTGCGTGCCGCAACTAGAATACCAGTCAGAACAGCAGTTGAGGAGCCGTCAGTAGCTCCGCTTAAGGGACAGGCACCAGAGACACATGTTGTTACCCCTAGACTTCAGGAGACTTTAGCATAGTTCTTGAAACATGTTTGGTACATTAACTCAAGCGGGATTGATTTTGCTTGAATATTAATTATTCAATTAAAATGAAATATTACAACTATAACAGGCATTTTGGTTTTCAAATTCAAATTAGTTTGAAAAAAAGAGGCCCGGCTAGGTACTGACCAGACCAGGCCATGAGAATAAGAGGGTCCTTTCGAACAAAATCAAGACATTGAAAAGAGGTCTTCTTTATTTTTCTTGATATTCTTGGCTCTTTTGAGCCCTTCCTTTACTTTAAATAAAGAAATAAAGGAAATTCATGATAAAAGTTGTACATATCTATATAATATAGAAAGAAGAAAAGAGAGAAAGAAAGATTCTTTCCTTTATCTTATGTGCTATCTCATGTAGTAATTATCTTTTTCAATTGGGAGAGATGGCTGAGTGGACTAAAGCGGCGGATTGCTAATCTATTGTACGAGTTAATCGTACCAAGGGTTTGAATCCCTCTCTTTCCGCTGATGACTTTATTTTATTTTTTTTCAAATTTCGAAATCCTTTGTTCTTATTCTTAGTTAAATGTGTGGAATAGACCAAATCATAAAAAAAAATTTGAAAATCAAGTAAGGAAAAACCCTTTTTATTTTATTCTTCACGTCCAGGATTACGTCCGGGATCATTATATAGGAATCCAAAGATGAAGAGAGAAACAAAAAATATCACTACTGTGTAAACGAAGAGTTTGAGAGTAAGCATTACACAATCTCCAAGATAATTTTTTTGAAAACAAAGAGAATAGATCATCTATTTTTCTACCGCATATCCTAGTTATGATTCCAGTAGCTTCGTATGGTTATTTGGACTTAGATGTATGTCCGAGTTTGGATTTAGAAGTCCGTAGAACAATTTAAAGCATTTCGGCAAAAAATTAGAAAGTTGAAGTTTTGAAATATTCATAAGTCTGACCGCTATTGGACTTGATTGATATGGGCTCGGATTTCAATTCCGGAAATTTGAATAGCTTCATTATGTCATTTATGACTCGTGTGCAAAATTAAGGTTCATTCTGGATTGATTTGATATGTTACGGCACAAGTTATAGAATTGGAAAATTTCATAAAGTCATAAGTTTGATTCGAGGTGCTATTCGTAATTTAGGCGTTGTTTGATGTGATTTGAGGCCTCGACTAAGTTCGTATCGTGTTTTAGGACATGCTGGTATATTTGGTTGTGGTCCCAAGGGTCTCGGGTGTGTTTCGGGTGTTATCGGATCATTTTGGGCTACTTTGGATGCTGGTTTTCTGATGTCTTGTTTTGTTCTTCGCGTTTGCAAGGAGCCTCTCGCATTCGCGAAAAAGGATTTGGCTTCTGGGATTTTGTTCTTTGCGTTCGCAAAGAGACGGAATTCCTGCTATCCAATCGTCCGACTTTGGAAGCTTATATCTTGCAATCTATAAGGAATTTGTTCATCGCGAATGCGAGGGGATGGTCGCCCGCGAAGAACAAACTCTTGGGCAGCATAATAAAGTCAAAAAATGAGAGTTCGTCTCATTCTTCAATTTTTGGATGAAGAAAGCTCGGATGAGGCAATTTTTCAAGAGTTTTTCAAAGAAAACATTGAGGTAAGAATTCCTAACTCAATTTTGGTTAAAATACATGAATCTATTATTGTTTTATCATGAAAATAGTGAACTGGGTTGAAAATGGCAGAAATTTTCTATACCTTAAATTGAGGATTTGGAGGTCGATTCGTTATTGGAATTTGATAAAATTTGTATGGTTGAACTCGTATCGGAATGGGTGTTCGGATTACGTGAAAATGCTATCGGGATTCGAGAGGCGGGCCCCCCGTTGACTTTCCGGTTGTCCTTTTAATGTGAAATTTTAAGTTGACATTTTATTATCCGAAAATATTTCGATGAATTTTAATGAAGTTATGTAATTAATTTGGCTAGATTTGAGTCGTCCGGAGGTCATTTCACGCAAGAAGGCTATTCTGAAATATCGGCCTAACTTAAAAAAAAATATGTATCTTGCCTAACCTTGAGTAGGGGAAATACCCCTCAGGCATTGAGTCGTATGTGCCATTTTGTGAAATGTAAAAACCGTGTACGCGAGGTGACGAGTACGTACTCGGGCTTATATGGGGAAATTTTATTGGTTTAAAGGTTTAGTCATTTTTAGGTATTCAACTGGAAATTGTTGACACTTATTGAATCCTTTATTTGTCATGCCTCATTTCATGTTTGTCGAATTTATTTCTATATGATAATTTGATGTGATTGCAAGGCCGTGAGAGAGAGGACAGGAAGGCCAAAAGGCCTCGAGGTAGATTTAGTGGTGGCCACACTGCAGCTACTGCCCGTCATGGTAGAGGCTATATGAGTCATCCAGTTCATTCAGCACTTCCAGCTTCTAGTGGCTATCCCGAGGTCTCAGGTTGCACACTTTGCTCAGCCACTTTCTAGTGTACCTCCTGCATGGGGTGCCTTCGGTAGTCAGTCCATCCGACCAGGCTTGAGCCAGTCCCAGCAGCCATGCCCACCGAGAGCTTTCTTTGAGTATAGTGATACTCGTCATATGGTGAGGGACTTTCCCAGACTCATGAGGGGTGCACCTCCACAAACTACTCAGGCTCTACGGATTTAGCCAGGTCTACAGACTTCATAGGCTATAGTTGCCGCTCCAGTTGTCGCTCCACCTGCATAGCCAGCTAGGGGTGTGGGTCAGGCAGGTAGAGGTCGCCCTAGAGGGGGAGGCTAGGCCAGATTCTTTGCTTTTCCGGGTAGGACGGAGGCAGCTGCTTCAGACGTAGTCATCACATATATGGTTTCGGTTTGTCATAGAGATGCATCAGTCTTCTTTGATCCAGGATCCACTTATTCATATGTGTCATCTTACTTTTCTCTTTATTTGGATATATCTCGTGATTCTTTGAGTTCTCCTATTTATGTGTCCAGGCCTTTGGGAGATTCTATCATTGTGGACCATGTGTATTTGTCGTGTTTAGTTGTTATTGGTGGTTTTGAGATCATAGTTGATCTATTGTTGCTCAATATGGTATAATTTGATTTTATCTTGGGTATGGAGTGGTTGTCTCCCTATCATGCTATTCTGGATTGTCACACCAAGACTGTGACACTCCCTATGCTAGGTTTTCCGCGGTTAGAGTGGAAGGGTATACTGGATTACGTTCCTAGTAGGGTTGTGTCTTTTATAAAGGCTCAGCGGATTGTTGAGAAGGGGTGTGATGCTTATCTAGCCTTCATGAGAGATGTCAGTGCTGATACTCCTACCGTTGAGTCAGTTCTGGTAGTGAAGAACTTCCCAAATGTATTTCCAACATATCTTTCGGGCATGCCGACTGATAAGGACATCGATTTTGGTATTGACTTGTTGTCGGGAACTCAGGCCATTTCTATCCACCATATCGTATGGCCCCAATAGAGTTGAAGGAGTTGAAGGAGCAATTGCAAGAGTTGATTGATAAGGGTTTCATTCGGCCTAGTGTGTCGTTGTGGGGTGCTCCAGTTCTGTTTGTGAAGAAGAAGGATGGTTCTATGGGCATGTGCATTGATTATGGGTAGTTGAACAAGGGTGCCAGAGTGTTCTTGGACATTAATTTGAGGTCAGTGTATCATTAGTTGAAGATTCAGGATTCGAATATTCCGAAGACTGCATTCAGGACTTGGTATGATCACTATGAGTTTCTAGTGATGTCATTAGGGCTGACCAATTCCCCAGCAACATTTATGCACCTAATGAATAGTGTATTTCAGCCATATCTTGATTCATTCGTCATTGTGTTTGTGGACAACATCTTGGTGTACTCCCGCAGTCGGGAATATCATGCGCAGCATCTGGGGATCGTGCTCCAGACCTTGAGAGAGAAAATGTTTTATGAAAAATTTTCAAAGTGTGAATTATGGCTTGATTCGATGGTGTTTTTGGATCATGTGGTGTCGAGTGAGGGGATCAAGGTAGATCCGAAGAAGATTGAAGCAGTTCAGACTGGCCCAAACCATCTTCAACTACTGAGATTTGGAGTTTCCTTGATTTTGAAAGGTATTATCGTTGTTTCGTAGAAGGTTTCTTATCCATTGTTGCACCTATGACTAGATTGACCCCGAAGGGTGCTCCTTTCAGATGGTCCGAGGAGTGTGAGGCGAGCTTTCAAAAGCTCAAGACTATTTTGACCCGTTGGTGTTTCCTACAGGTTCAAGATCTTGCACTGTGTATAGTGATGTGTCAAGTGTTGGGCTTGGCGTAGTGTTGATGCAAGACGGTAGGGTGATTGCCTATGCATCTCGGTAATTGAAGGTCAATGAAAAGAATTTACATGTCCACGACCTGGAATTGGTGGGTATTGTTCATGCATTGAAGATATGGTGGCACTATTTGTATGGTGTCCCTTGTGAGGTCTATGCCGACCACCGGAGTCTACAACATATGTTCAAATAGAAAAATCTTAACTTGCAGCAACGGAAATGGTTAGAGTTGCTTAAAGACTAGGATATCACAATTCTATATCATCCCGGGAAGGCCAACATGGTGGCCGATGCCTTGAGTAGGAACGCGGAGAGTTTGGAGGGGTTGTCATATTTACTGGCAGCAGAGAGGCCACTAGCCCTTGATGTTCCGGCATTGGCCAATCAGTTTGTTGGATTAGATGTTTCGAGCCCAACCGGGTTCTTGCGTGCGTGGTTTCTTGGTCTTCTTTATATGATCGCATTAGAGAGTGTCAATATGATGACCCCTATTTTCTTGTCCTTAAGGACACGGTACAACACAATGATGCCAATGAGGTTTCCATTGGAGATGATGGGATATTGCAGATGCAGATCCTGTTATGTGTGCCCAATGCGGATGGGTTGCATAAGTTGATTCTTTGGGAGGCTCACAGTTCGCGGTACTCCATTCATCCAGGTGCCCCTAAGATGTATCAGGATTTGAGGCACCGCTATTGGTGGAGGAAAATGAAGAAAGACATAGTGGAGTATGTGGCTCGGTGCCTAAATTATCAGCAGATGAAGTATGAGAATCAGAGGCCAGGCGGTTTGCTTTAGAGAGTTGAGATTCCCGAGTGGAAGTGGGAGCGTGTTACCATGGACTTAGTTATTGGGCTCCCACAGACTCAGAAGAAATTTGACGCTGTATGGGTGATTGTGGACAGGTTGACCAAGTCGGTTCATTTCATTCTGGCGGTGACTACCGATTCTTTAGAGCAGTTAGCTCAGATCTATATCCGCGAGATTGTCCTACGTCGTGGTGTGCCGGTATCCATCATCTCTAACCGGGGCACGCAATTTACATCGCAATTCTGGAGAGTTGTGCAGTGTGATTTAGGCACATAGGTTGATTTGAGTACGACATTTCATCCCCAGACGAAAGGCAGTCCGAGCGCACCATTCAGATACTAGAGGATATGGTCCGTGCCTGTGTTATGGATTTCAGGGGTTCTCAGGATCAATTTTTGCCGCTTACAGAGTTCACCTACAACAACAACTACCAATCGAGTATTCAGATGGCTCCCTATGAGGCCCAATATGGGAGACGGTGTCGTTTTCCAGGTTGTTAGTCTGAGTTGGGAGAGGCTAGGTTGTTGCGCACATATTTGACTCGAGTTGCCTTGGAGAAAGTCAAGTTGATTCAAGATCGGCTTCATACAGCCTAGTCCAGACAGAAGAGTTATGCCGATCGAAGAGTACGTGATGTTGCATTCATGATTGCAGAGAGGGTTTTGCTCTGGGTTTCACCTATGAAGGATGTGATGAGATTCGAGAAGAAGAGCCAGTTGAGTCGTAGGTATATCGGTCCTTTCGAGATCCTTGAGAGAGTGGGGGAGGTAGCCTACAGGCTTGCATTACCACGTAGCTTATCTGCAGTACATCCGATTTTCCATGTTTCTATGCTCCAAAAGTATTAAGGTGATCCGTCTCATATTTTAGACTTCAACTAAGTCCAATTGGATCAGGATTTGACTTACAATGAGGAGTCGGTGGCTATCTTGCACAGATAGGTCCGCAAGTTGAGATCAAAGAACATTGCTTTGGTAAAGGTTCAATGGAGGGGTCATCTGGTTGAAGAGGTGACCTGGGAGACCGAGCATGACATGCGGATTCGTTTTCCTCATGTATTCATCCCTTCAGGTATGTCCTTATGCACGTTCAAGGACGGATGTTTACTTTAAGAAGGGGAGAATGTAACGACCCGACCGGTCATTTTGTGTAATTGAGCCATGTTTCCCCTTTTATGTTTCACACATGTGTGTTTATTATTTTATGACTTACAGGGTTGATTGGTTTCGTTCTGGAAAGATTTCGGGTTGAATTGGACCCTTTGCTTCTTAGCGTAGAAGCCTAAGTTGTTTATGTTGACCAATGGTTGACTTTTGTGAAAACGACTCTGGAATAGTATTTTTATGGATATGATAGCTTCAAATCGTGAATTTGGATGTGAGCGTATGCCCGAAATCGAATTCAAAAGTCCTTAGGTTGATTTGTGTTATTTTGCCGAAAGTTGCCGAAAGTTGGAAATTTGAAGTTTAGAAGTTTGACTGTAGGTTGACTTTTAGCTGTCGGGTTCAGAATTTGATTTTCGAACTTTGAATAGGTCTGTTATACTATTTGGAAGTTATCTGCAAAATTTGGTATCGTATGGAGTTGATTTGATAGGATTCAGACGCTTAGTTGCAATTCTAGAAGTTCTTGAAATTTACTTTGAAATTCATGCGTTTGTGTCTGATTCGTGGTTCTAGATGTTATTCTTATATTTTGATCATGCAAGTAAGTTCGTATGATGTTTTTAGATTTGTGTGCATGTTTGGTTTGGAGTCTTGAGGGCTCGTATGAGTTTCGAAATGTTCTGGACTGAAAAAAGGAATTTGGTGTGCCGATGACTCTGTCGCATTAGCAAACACCAGGCTCGCAATTGCGAGCTTAGTAGGGGGGTCTCTGGTATTGCAATTGCGATACCTGGTTCGCAATTGTGAAGTAGCTCAGGAAATTGGGTAGTTCGCATTTGCGACAAAAATTTCACATTTGCGAGGAGAGGCTTCACAAATGCGAAGCCAATGTCGCATTTGAGACCTCCTTTTAGGCTGTTAGTGGCCGCATTTGCATGGATATCTTCGCAATTGTGAGGGTTCGTAATTGCAAACCCATGTCGCAATTGCGACGTCTACAACTGATCAAAAAGGGTGGGAGTCAGGATTTTTCAACATATTCTCTCATTTTAAATCCCTACACTCGGTAGGAGGCCATTTGGAGAAGGAATTTTCATCTACAAATATTGGGTAAGTGATTCTAATCAATTTCCAACTATATTTCATGAATATATCTTAGATTTACATCAAATTTATGTGAATCAAAGAGGAAAAATTGGAAAATTTTGTCAAGTTTTTGAAAAATGAAATTTGGATTTTGAGAGTCGATTTGGACTCGAATTTTGAAAATAATCATATATATGACCTCATGGGGGTTATGGGTAGTCAGAATCTACCCTTGGACCTAGTCTTTTGACCGAGCAAGCCTTTTGTTGACTTTTGATGACCTTTTGGGAAAAGCGTAAAGATCACAGCTTTATCTATTGTAATTGTTTTCCCTTGCATTGTTTGATGATATTAAGTTAATTTTGGTTAGATTCGAGCCATGTGGAGGCGAATATTAGCGGGAAAAGCTATTTCTAAGGGTTAAGTCCTAGTTGAGGTAAGTATCTTGCCTAACTTTGTGGGGGGAACTACCCCTTGGGAATTGGAATTGACTATGCTATTTGTGTTATGTGAAAGCCGTGTACGCAAGGTGACGAGTGGGTACACGAGTTATATGTGGCTGTTGACTGGTTTAGATTAATTAGGCTCTTTCCATGCCTTTAATTGAATTGTCATATCATGTGTTAATTCTCATTGTCAATCTATTCTTACTTGGGTTAGTCTATCTTTACATACCTTATTTGACATTGTTAACGCTTGTTCTACATCTTACTTGATACTTTGCTTTTATGCTTTAGTTGATGTGCATGCGACAGCATAAGGTGGGATTTATGTGCATGTTGCTGGTATGGGAATTGCTAAAAGCCACACGGTATCATAAGGTAGGCTAAAATGCATGTAGCTATTTCGGGAAAAGTATATTTTCAAAACTATTTAAATGTAAGGCTCACGTGGCATAAGAAAAGATCGTGATTGAAATTGATAAGTGTGAATACGAGGCGATATCTCGATTGTGATTCTTGTTGTATACGAGCCGATACCTCGGTTGTAATTATTGTTGTATACGAGGTGGTACCTCGGTTTGATTCTTGTTGTACATCTCATGTTAGAAAAGAGTTATTAGTGGAACATTTCTTGTTGCTTTTATTCTTCCTTATTTTATTAGTTTTCTCCGCATATGACTATTGTGGTTCTCTTTAATTGCTTCCTTTATGTTATCTCTATGCTTACAACTCTGTCGTTAGTCTATGTTATTAACTTGCTTCGTATCAATTATTTCTCTGCCTTCAATTACTTCTCGTTATTATGTTTTCATTCTGTTTGTTATGTCCTAGTAGGTGTCTTGATCTGGCCTCGTCACTACTCTACCGAGGATAGGCTTGATACATTCTGGGTACCGTTGTGGTGTACTCGTAATACGTTTTTGCACATCTTTTAGTGCAGATCCAGGTACGTCTGCCCGTGCTGGACGTTAGTGTTTGATCGTAGCTGTTATTCGGAGACTTCAAGGTATACCTGCTTAGCATTTGTAAGCGTCGGAGTCACCTTCCCTTATTTTTTTTCATTCTGTTGTATTTCTTATTCATAGTGTTGTAGTAGACATTCTAGATTATTCTGTATAGCTTATGACTCAGTTCCACCGATTTTCGGAGACTTTTGGTTGAGATCCTATTTTGGAAATTTATATGAGTTTATCAGTCTTGCTTTAGTATTTCTATTTGATTATTTTTGTTGAGTTATTATTACGTATTAGGCTTACTTAATCTTAGAGGTTAGGCGTCATCTCGACATCCTAAAGTGAAAAACTGAGGTCGTGACATGGGTATGCTGTCGTGAACTCGTCGGGGTGTTTGGTAATTTCCTTCACTGCCGTTTTTGACAAGTCCTTATTATAGATTCTGCTGAGATATATATATATATATATATGTTGTTGTCATTAAATATCTGTTTGGACCTTACGGAAGAATTATATGGTGAAATAATTTATGTGCATATTATTTCTGTGCTCGTTGTGCATTTGTATTTTCTAACACTTGTTCCAGGGGTATTCAAAGTGGCAAGTCAAGAATCTTATTGCGTTATATTTATGTAACGCACTCCTTACCTGCATGTCCATGCAAATACTGTTGCTGAGGATGAGGCTAGTGGCTAACGATTTCGTTTAATGGATTCTATTGCTGAGGTGAGCCACCGCATTATTCATGGAGGCTGCTGTTTTAGCTATATATATCTTATATTTATTATTTCTTTCGGGTTTGCATGCTCGTCAGTTAAACTTCTATTTCTCTATTAGATGCTCCATTGTCTTAGTATGGAATTTGGGTTTGAGATTTATTAGTTGAGTGTTCTTTAGAATTTATAAATAAATTACGATTTTATTGGGATAATCATTTTGTAGTTCGTAATAATTAATGTGTTTGGACTAGTACGTGTTTCTCTTAATGCTTATATAAAAGCTTAAGAGTACATGAATTGGTTCCACTAGTGGGTAGTGGTAGCTGGGTGCCAGTCACGTCTAGCGGGTAGTTTGGTATCAGAACATAGGCTTTAAGTAGCGGGTCATGGAGCAGTGTTTAGTAGAGTCTTGTTCATGGGTATATAGGCGCCCATACTTATGATCATGAGGCTACTAAGCATTTAGGATGGTTCCCCTTCTTTCATTCATTGATCATGCATTGAGACAACTTGAGTTTGACTTTGGAGTATTTCTTTCGCAGATGGATAGGACATGCACACATTCATCTGCTGGACGCGGTGTCGGACGTGGTACTACCTGGGGTGGTGGTCGAATTGGGGCTCATCAGACTAGAGCTCAGAGTAGAAGACAGGTTGCCCCTCAGCATGAAGTTGTAAGCATGGGTTAACCTCAAGTTGCTATGGCAGATCAAGTGCAAGAACATGTGGTTCATGATGCTCCACCACCTCTAGTGCTAACCGTCGTGCCTACTATTACCCTACCCACAGACATAATGGTGAGGTTGTTAAATGTGTTAAGAGTAATTAGTGCCAACTCAGGGTGGACTTCTAGCTCCCCAGGATAATTCGCTGGCGCAAGAACAAGTTTAGTTGAATGTTGCATCTCCTCATATGGCCCCTCAGTAGATCGTTCAGCCAGTTGCAAATACAGGGCAGTCTAACGATCTTAAGAATTTCATGGATCTTAAGCCACCATAGTTCGATGCTAAACATGCTTCTATTGAGTCCCAGAAGTTCACTGAGCATTGCAAAAAAATACTAACTATATTGGGGCTGAAGGAGACTCATGGGGTGGAGTTTGCTACTTTTCTAAATTTCAGGACCTGTAGAGTCATGGTGGAATTTAGTCCAGAGAGGTAGACGAACAAGGTTGCCACCTATTACTTGATCGGACTTTTCAGCTATGTTTATGGATAGGGTCGTTTCACTGAGCAAACGAGATGGCATGAGACGTCATTTTGTGCAACTACACCAGGGCACTATGACAGTTACAGAGTATGACGCTAAGTTTATTGAGTTGCCACGTATGCACACTTTTTGGTTACTGATAAGCATGAGAATATGAGAAGATTTTGTGGATGGTCTTGAGCATCATTATCCTGCTCCAGTGGTTAGGAATGTTCGAGGTGGTTCCTATGAAGATGTAGTTGACACTGCTCTCCGTTATGAGTCCTGTCATGAGAGGGACTGGACCGAGCGAGAAAGCGTAAAGGCTCGTAGCGCCGACAGGTTTAGTGGAGCTCCATCTGGGGGCAGAGTTAGTGGTGCAGTCTTCTGTGAGTATGTTTCCGGTAAGGCAAGGTCAGCAACAAATGTAGGGGAAGGATAATAGTTCGTTTCAGTTTGGACAGTATCCGAGATGTTATACATGTGGTAAGAACCATTATGGTCGTTGTTTCGGTATTGTTGGTGCTTGTTTTACTTGTGGTGAAAAGGGACATATCGCTAAATATTTTACTGACGGGTAATTCTAGTAATAGTCAGGCTACTACAAAGTCACAAGGAACTACTATAGTCATGCAGACAAGGATTCAACCAACTAGAGCCGCTCACAGGGTGACCGCGAACCCAATAGACAAGGTGCACAAGGTGTTCAGGAAGCGGGTGGACCGTCGAGATTCTTTGCAATGATTAGACAGGATGGTGAGGCATCTAATGTAGTAGTGACAGGTATTATTGCTGTCCAAATGGTATTCATATGTGTCCTTATCTTCAGCTTTAAATTTAGAACGGGGCAGTCAAGTCTCTTAATGTGCCATACGTGGTGACGATCCTAGTAGGGAGACTGTATTTGTGGATAGAGTATATAGAGGAGGTGTGATATTTGTTCAGGGAAGGGACACCATAGTCCCTCTACTAGTGTTGTCGATGTCTGACTTTAACGTTATTATGTGCAGGGACTGATTGGTGTTGTGCTATGTGATGCACAATTGTCAGTATAATATTAGATTTGTTGTTTGTCACGACCCAAAATCCCAACCCCTCGTGATAGCGCCTAACACACTGGATAGGTAAGCCAAAACTTACCAATAAAGAGCCAAAATAACAGAAATTATAGAAATAGCATAAGTCTGAAACCTCAATGTAATAAAATATTGCCAATACAAGATAAATCCCCTAGAACTGGTAAATACGAAGTCATGAGCTCTACAATGAAATACAAGTCTAAAAACTAAGTAATAATAATACTATTTGAACTGAAGCAACAATACATAAGAAAAGACAAGTCAAAATCGCGGCCAAGAATGCAGCTCTAAGTCGCCTCTCGAAGATAAGTCCAACAGATAGGTCTATTGCCGATGCTGGTCCCCACACCTGAATCTGCACAATTAAGTGCAGGGTGTAGTATATAAGTATCGCAACTAACTTCAGTGAGGTAAAAGAAGCACGATTATAAATGATACTAGCTATACCTTTGCAATTTCATCCTTTTTAAGAAGTACAAAACAATAATGAAATCAAGTCATAAAGCACAGGAAGAAGCATTTGTGTGTATGTGTACAGTTACTCAAATATTCTACTCAGTCGATGTTCAGCATATAGAGATGAGATACATTTAAATCAGGCAATTAATCATAGAAATTTCAAGTAAAGATGAAATGCAAAATCCAAACAAACACTAGCAAGATTTCCTCAACCTTTCCATATCCATACCAAACCAATGATCAGTTTTCCTCAATATCCGCGTGTACACCATCAAGAGAGAAACATGAGAGGGTGACCCTAGGGGATGGATCCATATCATCACGCAAGCACGGCCAAGTCAACATGCTACCAGCCCGGCGTGGTCATAGGCCCAATATCAAAATCCGCCTGGTGTGGTCACAAGCATAATAGTGCAATCCGCCCGGCGTGGTCATAGGTGTAATAACACAATCCGCTTGCTATAGTCACAGGCATAACAACACAATCCACCCGGCGTGCTCACATGCATCTAGCCCAATCATATCACACAGGAGAAAATAAACAAGAATTCAGATATGTGATGAATGAATAACAAATATCATGCTCCCGGACTAGTATAAATGACATGTTAAAGCGTAGGCATGTGCCAAGTGTACCATCATAGCTCAAATCGGTCACAGAATAGCATTTGACAAGTTCATTCAGGGATTAAACCTCCATGTAGCCTCAAAGACGGCTCAAAAAATTCACAACAATGTTGCGCATGTGAGAAACACCATAGCGTAAAGCTTAACAGTCAATTCTAGGCTTATCATAGGCCAGGCACAACCCGAGCATGGATAAACATCCCCGGTGTTAGCACATAGGCTCAAACCCCACACATGTGTGTACCCAAAGCACATAGCTATCACAAATAATTCAGGCAACTAAGTTTAGATAAGATACTTGCCTCAAGAAAGTCAAATTACTCCTCTAACAAACCCTTTCCGCGTGACTAAACCTCTGGAAGGTTCGAATGTAGCCAAAATAACGTAATACTATCAATAAAATCTATACAAATTGAATCCAAATGATAAAGCTAAGATCTTTAATCAAAATCAAAAATTCAACCCAAAACGTGGACCCCGAGCCCGCACATCGAAATCAGACAAAATTCACAAACTTCGAACACCCAGTCAATTACAAGTCCAACCATACCAAAATCATCCAATTCCGACCTTGAATCAACCTTCAAACCTCCTTTTTTTTTTTTGCAAAGTTTCCACAAAATCCCCCATTTCTTCACTTTAATTCACTAATTAAATGCTGAAAAACAAAGATGGAATCATGATATAACAATAAATCCGAGTCAAAAATACTTACCAAGATCCAATACGTGAAAATCCCCTCCAAAATCGCCCAAAATCGAGCTCTACAATTCAAAATGTGAAATAATACTCTAACCCTCGATTTGGGATTTTAAAACCTGCTGCCCAGTGATTATACTTTTGCGATCGCGGAAAGTCGCTCACGATCACGAAGAACAAAAATTCTAGTGGCAAAAATCCTTCTACGCAACTGCGATCACCAGGTCAGGAAGGCGATGACCAGTCACCCAAAGCTACGCATTCGCGGACATCCACACTCGATCGCGATGAGCAAAACATGAAAATTCCCAAACCTCCTCTACCTTCTTCGCGAACGCGTCATCACACTCGTGTTTGCGGAGCACGCCCCTCTAAGCTTCTCGATCGCACTCTCAAACTCGCGAATGCGTTGAACAAATGCCCAGCTGCCAGAAATGACCCTTCACGATCGCGTCCCTCTTCTCGCGATCGCGAAAGAGAAAAATAGATACCAGAAAATCAGCAACTCCTCCAAGTCCAAAATGAGTCCGAACTTGATCTGAATTACACCCGAGGCCCTGTGACCCCATCCAAACATACCAACAAGTTCTAAAACACAATAGGAACTTAGTAAAAGCCTCAAATCATATCAAATAACAATCAAAATCACGAATGGCACCCCAATTCAAGCATAATGAACTTCCAACTTGAAAAACTAATGTTCAATCATACCAAACCAACTCCGATTGATTTCAAATTTTGCACACAAGTCATAAATGACATGATGGACCTACTCCAACTCCTAAAACAAAAATCCAAGCCCGGTACCAACAAAGTCAACTCTCAATCAAACTTCTCAACCTTCCAAACCGTCAACTTTCTAGTTTTCGCCAAAACGCACCATATCAACCTGCCGACCTCCAAATCCAAATCCGGATATACATCTAAGTCCAAAATCACCATACGAAGCTAGTGGAACCATCAAAACTCCATTCCAGAGTCATTTACACTAAAGTTAACATTCGGTCTATTTATACTTAAGCTTCCAATCTTGGGATTAAGTGTCCCAATTCACTCCAAAATATATCAGGAACCAAACCAAACACCCCGGCAAGTTACGTAACCGCAAGTGAACATAAAATGAGCAATAAATAAGGGAACATGTCTACAATACACAAGACGACTGACCGGGTCATCACATTATTTCTTATGGACTTAGAATAACACGGAAGGGTATTCACGATTACCCTGGACGACGAAGTTCCTTATACGAAAGTTTACATGAGATGATTAGAAAGAGTCCAACATATATAACTATGATTTAAGGTACTAGAGTAGAGATTCTGACTCTTGAGATAGCTGTAGTTTTTTTATAAATTTCCAAAAGAATTACACAAGGCATATGTAGTATAAATATGAATAGATAAGATAAGTGTAACGACAAAGTATTTATACCTTTCTTTTCTAGGGTAGAGCTCGCTTAGCATTCGAGGACGAATGTTCATTAAGTGAGAAAGAATATAATAACCTAAAATAATTTTTGTATACTTATTAATTGTGGAATAAGAGAATTAATATTATTTATAATTGTCGGGTCAAATACTAAGCCAGTGAAAGAATAATTATTATAACGTATAAAATAGTGTACTAGTTAAGTTGTTAGTAGGCCAAATTTTATATTATATATGATTTGTGGTAAATTAGTTAACTTGATTGAGTATTTAAAAAAAGAAGCTAGTGGGCTTATCCCCACCTTGCCAATCTCACGCGTATGGCCTTAGGGAAACATGTGTTAGGTTTTATTTATAAACAAAAAAAGGGAGGCTTTGGTATATAAGCCAGACGGCATCGTGAATTGCAAGCATAGAAGCCAATTGGGTTGGTTCCATTAGCAATAAGTTTTTTAATATCTTATTCTGGAGCAAAATATTGTTGTGTCCAAGAAGCAACAAAAAAGGAATCACTTTAGCTACACTTAGGTGACAAGTCAGTACTACTAAATTTTAGTATGTCTTTTTAATTGAATTTCTGTCAACCAGTAATGAAACAATAGAAATATGTGATTATGTAATGGTGGGAAATTATTTAAAAAAAGTTAGCGAAATTATCTAAGCATATGTATAAATTTCTGATATTGTTCAAATCATCCATAGTGTGTCCGTTTTTAATTGTTTTACATGCCTTAGGATTTTGGCCATAATAGGTGCCATTAATTCTGCAATGATTATTAGAATTAGATATAGGGTATGAATTTTTAATGAGAACTCAATTATTAAAGTTGCATCCTATTTTTGAACTCAATTATTTAATGAAAGCTTATTCGAATTTTTGGACTTACTATTTTTTTTAGCTACTGTTCATTATTATTATAAAAGGTATGAAGATGCTTTATTTTACTTAATGTTCTTGGAGTACGGGTATTAACTTATATAAATTTTAATTTAATAACTAAGTTAGATGGTGGTATTATTAATTTTTCTTCTTTAATTCATGGTTGAAGGTGTAAGATAAGAAGGTTAACTCTAAGCTTAAAAGTTAGAAATATTGAGTTTGGCCTATTTAGTGACATCATTTATCAATATGTCGTAGAGATTAAGGCCATTGAAGGCCGTTTGATTGGTGCTCTAGACGTTGTCAGGTTGGAAAACTTGTGATTAGCGAGGTAAGTGAGACTTTAAATTTTGATGCTTGCATTTTCAAACTCTATTCTGAAAGTATATATTGTCTGTCTGGTCCATATGGTGGAACGAGCGTGTGCTTGGCAGAATCGGTGATCTTTGTTCAGCCGCAAATATATATTATTTTGTGAAAAAGTTAAAATTATTTAATAAGTGATTTGTGTTATGGTGTGATATGGCATAGCCTCGTGCGGAGCGTTAGAAATTATTTTTTCGTTGCCATAACATATTTGGGGCATTGTGTATGCCGCCGTGGTAGATTTGGGACATTGTGTATGCTGCCGTGGACTCGTGGGGGTGTTTGATATTTTCCTTCACTGCCGTTTGCGTCAAGTCTTTAGTATAGATTGTGCTGAGATATATATTCTATTGTTATTGAATAATTGGGACTTTATGGAGGAATTATATAATGAAAGAATTTCTGGGCATATTATTCTATGCTCGTTGTTCATTTGTATTTTCCAACACTTGTTCTAAGGGTATTCAAAGTAGTAGGTCAAGGATCTTACTAGGTAGTGTAGCATGAATACGTAAATCAATGTATACCCAGTAAATATCTAGCTTAACCCCGAAAAAATATTGACGAGAGGTCAACATTGACACTTACTAGTGGTAATATAAATTAAATATAATAAAAGTAATAGGTATGAGGCATAGTAGGTACACAAAACATATATATGTGCATATCTCGATCCTCAACAGAAGGACAAATGTGAAGTCCTCAATAATCAGATACTACCTCGCATGGGATACATAACATTCAACATCAGATAGAATGTCACATCTCGAGTCAGGAAAACTAGTACGTACTCTGACTCCTTATAAAATATTATGCACAATTCTGCTGAGGCGAGCGGCCTAATTCAATAAGAGTAATGGCACGATTTCCTTTCATGGCCCATAGCCCGATCTCATAATAGTACCGCTGAGGCGTTCAGTCCGATCCATAATAATTGTGTACACTACAGATGGTCAACCCGCGTGAACCATAGATGTATCTCATAATACTTTCAAGGTCGTACAGCCCGATCCATAATAGTATTGCTGAGGCGTTCAGCCCGATCCCAAAGGAATAGTGAAACATGACGGATCACTGGTCCCACTCACAACTATATGTGTGAGTTATGAAATTCAAGAGACTTTTTCGATAATTTGTTACAATGTAGGAGAAATCCGTAAAAGGAAGTACAATTTCTACTACTAATCAAGTAGCTCACCAAATATCTAAAGTAGCAAGTTTGATACTTACACAAGTCTAGCCTCAGGCAAAAATGTAATTTAAAGAATCTAAACAAGCACGAATAACTCAAATACTACAATTAAAGCATGAGGGGAGTTTAAGTCTACCCTTACCTAATCAGGAGTCCTAGTATACGCACGGACACTCGTCACCTCATATATGTGTATTTTCCTCAACATGTATCACATAGCATATATATACCACCTACGGGGTAATTTTTCACTCACAAGGTTAGATAGGAGATTTACCACGCTCCAAAATTCAATAATCGGCTCCAACACCCCTCTAACTCCTCAAACCAATGCCAAAAGATCCGTCTAGCCAAACAACTTGCAAACCAATCAAAATATACTCAAAAACTCATAATTTAACCAATTTATAACAATTTTCAACTCAGTCTCGAAAAGTCAACAAAGTCAACCCCAGGGCACGCGTGCCCGAATTTCAAAAAATTTCAAAGAAAAATATTAACTATAGCACCACGAACTCAAATATATTATTTCATCCCAATTCCATGTTCAATATTGTGGTCAAAATCCAAAAATACTATTTCTAGGTTTTCTTCCAAAATTTCACAATTTCTACAAATTTTCATGTTAAAATCCATATGTATTCATGCATTTAACTCACAATGAGTAGGAATCACTTACCTTGTAATAGATAATGAAAATCTCCCCTCAAAGATCTCCCAAAATCAGCCAACCCAAGTGAAAAATGAGAGAAATGAGCTAAGTCCCGTATTAATCCATGTTCTGCCCAGATCTTTCCTCTTCCGGCCGCGAAGGCCAAACCAGCCTTACCCCAAAATTTCCTTCTTCGCGAACATGAGGTCCCTCTCGCAATCGCGAAACTCAGCCTGCCCAAGCCTTTGTGAACGCGAACCCAGCTCCGCGTTCGCGACCAAGCCACGCGATCAAGATGAACAACCTTCCAAACCCAGGCCAACCATATTCACTCATCGCGTTGGCGACCATCACCACGCGAACGCGAAGCACATCCTGATCAAGCTCCGCGATCACAACACCCTTTTCGCGATCGCAAAGGACGAAGTCTCCACCAGTGCATTTAACCCTTCGCGATCGCAGCCCTACTTCCAAGATCGCGATGCACACCAAACACACCACGAAACAGTAGCTGCAAAACATAGAGAAATGATCCAAAACCACCTCAAAATGCTCTTGAGGTCCCCGAGACCCGTCCAATCACACCAACAAGTCCCAATACCTCATCCAAGCTTATCCAAAGGCTCGAAATGCCCCGAATAACATCAAAACCATAAAATTCGCCGAACGCGTCCAAATCACACTTAGACATTCCGGATCATGACCAAACTTAAAACACAAGTTTCAACCGATAAAATGAACCTATCCGAGGTCATGAAACATCACTCGGAATTCGATAACACCAAAATTCACTCCAAGTCAAGCTTAACAAATTTCAAAACCTTCAAAATACAAACTTCCGATATTAAGCGTTGAAATGCTCCCAGACCATCCGATACTCAACCCGAAGATATGCCCAAGTCCGAAATCACCTTACAAACCTATAGGAACCTTCAAATCCCCGTTCCGAGGTCGTTTACTCAAAAGTCAAACCTTAGTCAACTCTTCCAACTTAAAGGTTCGAATTGAGAATTATTCTTCCAAATCAAATCTGAACTTCTCGAAAATAGAAACCAACCACACATGCAAGTCATAATACCTAAGTGTAAGATACTCAAGCTCTCAAACTACCGAATGACATGATAGAGCTCAAAATGACCGATCGGGTCGTTACATTCTCCCCCACTTAAACATACATTCGTCCTAGAACGTGCCAAGAACCGTTCCAAAGTTGCCAAAATCACTATATAACCCCTTGTGTACCTACCCGTGCCACCGATTTCCACATGAGCACATTAGCTCAACCCTGACTAGAGATTCTTCCTGCTACCTTAGCCCCCAAGCTTAGAACCAAATCCCGACATCCAGGATTCTCTACAAGGTCCAATTTTAGATTATGTATACTGTATCAATCTTAACAAGTTGTACCAAAACAGGATCATACACCCATGCTATAATCACACAGTGCACCACATAATTCATTTTCCCATAGTAACATCCTCCAACCACAATAGCTTCAAATTTACGAACCCAATGCCTGTAATATACCTCATGATCCATAAAAATCATTTTTCAAACCTAACAATACTGCAACGATGAAAGATATGTGCAGAATCTCATAATCACTCGTCAAAATAATAAATCATGGAGTTCCCCCGCTCAACAAGAACCATTGCCGCTTTATGAACTGATTTATGACATCTTCCCTCCAACATACATCATACAAATCCATTTGCATTGATTTCAGGTCCAATAACTTTGTCTCACCCAGTACAAGCTACTCGATCAACTAGCCACATCAAAACCATCTAAAATCTCATATGACGTCATTAATGCGCCAACAAGCCACAACTCGAATATGACCAATAAGGAAAAGCAAACCCGAGTATAGAACTATCCAGCCCGCGTAACGGAGAAAACAACCAGACAAATGCTATGAACCTATCTCAGAGACAAGGAACAAAATACACAAATACGTATAAGAAACCATACCCAACATCTCACTCACTGTTGCGGCCTGAAACCCGATCAACAAATAACACCATTGCGGCGTGCAACCCGATCCAAACATCATACCTCTGGCGGTGTGCCACCTGATCCACACATAATAATCTGCATGGAAATTCCCGTCGAGCAAACATGCTCATACTCGCTAGACACACGTATGACCACCACAAGAATGCCAAGTGCATAAACATAACCTTGGGGACAGGTAGCATCATGTGCTACAAAGATCCAAGCATGACTAAGGTGTAATAAACAACCAGCATCTCGCTCATATAACACCACAAGCTACATAGGATGACAAAACACGAGTGAATAATTAAGTCGTCTCACAAGCCACATGTCATAAAAGAGTAAAACATGAAATAGATGAGGGAAGGAATAACATCCACCACGCTCAAGACTTATCCATAAGCAATACTATTCTGAGTAAGCATATCTGATCTGGTGTAGAATATACATTCACATTAGGTCTACCCACGGGCATCAGAGCCGATTTCGATCATCCTAAAATAGGTCAATCACCTTCCAAAGATCCACAATGACTCTATCCATGACACATACAATCAATCGTCAAATCCGGAACAGACTTCCACAGTCCGCAACTAAAGGAATAGAGCGTCTCTCAGACATAAACTCTCCTATCAGCGACAGTACTTGAATCTTCATACCTGATTTCAATCTCTACCACTTAATGACTGATATGTCACCCGTATATGATTATCCAGTGGTAGATACTTCCAAAACCTTCCGAAAACCGCATATCCAAGGCTACCAACCATACTATTTATGTAATTCAAATCAAGAATTCACAAATCAATACACAATATCTCTTCCACAGAACATCATTCTCAAGCGACACTAAAATAGTGCCAGCATCCCCTGAACATCTGAAATCTTCTTCCTGCTCCTCCGAGCTCGTGACATCCCTGTCAAAACTGAACCGCAACCTTGATCCTTCAATTCAAATTCCACACCGTACATTGCACATATCAGGCTATTATGCGAGAGTGCAAGAATCCCATCATAAATACTGAACCACAGGTGGAATAAACACTCCATCAGCTAGAACCTTTCGCTTAACTCATATCAGGAGAAAGAATCACAGTACGCAAGCAATTTCCCATAACCATAGAAGACACAAACCTCAAATCATGGGCAAACCCGTCATAACCTCTTCGGGACCAATTTGCACATAACCAAACCATCAGGATTGAATCCCTCCAAATCAACCAAATCGGAGACTGCCAAGCCCGTAAGTATAGCCACGGAACACTCGTATAGCTTTATTGCACTGAAGGAACAGATCATTTCCTTTACCATGCCGATCCAAACCACCACTAAACTGACTCGATTCCTCAAATTTCTCTTGACTTACCTTCAGAATTA
Source organism: Nicotiana obtusifolia (assembly GCA_002018475.1). Classification (NCBI taxonomy): domain Eukaryota; kingdom Viridiplantae; phylum Streptophyta; class Magnoliopsida; order Solanales; family Solanaceae; genus Nicotiana; species Nicotiana obtusifolia. Next base: position 105,074 of record MCJB01013925.1, on the reverse strand, counting down.
ATACCTCTCCTTCGAGCACACCATGGACCTTAATCGACACTCATCCCGAGGATCCCAAACCGCAAGACCACATCATCTCAGTACCCGTAAGTCGTTTTATGCCCTCTCATGCACCCAATAGGACCTCTAACGGGTACACCCATATTGAAGAGATATTATATGAATTAGAAGTTGTATCTTCCACCCCTCTAACACTGCACCGTAGACTGGTGGAAACATAGAAATATTCCAAGCCTCATTCACGTTCCGCTGAAAAACAAATTCCTTAGCCACGCAACGAACACAAAAACCCTTAGGCACCGCACTTTAATTCTTGAACTCACTAGAACCATTGTTGAGAGTTGTCCACTCTGACCTGGTCCCGAATATATAGCAAAACATCTAGTGCTCCGTTAGCACATAAATACTTTAAAGAGCAATTGAATGAATCATTTCCCTTGCATATCACATTCACTAAGAGATGCAATGTCTGAGTCATACCATAATCCTCACATGATCGATAAGGCAAAATGTAGCACACATCCATCAGATTCCTTGCTCAAATTTCCCCATGATGTTCTCTTTCTCAGTCATAACTAATCCACCAACTTACTGATAACTAGAAACTCCAAGGACACATAACCATGTGACCTAATCATCGACAGTAGGCTCCTTCCACTTGGCTTTAAGCCACAATAGCAAAATCCAAGGATCCACAATGGCTTCTCCTTCTAGCTACCATGATTTCCCATCATTACTATCACAAGCTCTTGTTGCACTAATCATAACATACTGCAAATTTCCAACCCCAAACGCATTCTCAACCTCCTAATAGTCGCAAAATCGTCTTCATGCAATCCAAGCCCATATCGTAGCACATGCCTCTCGTTGGATAGAAAGTAGAACTCTTCATAGGAACTTCATCAGAAATCACGCAACCCCTAACCTGCTCAGATGAGATAGCCCACCCGTGTAATTCCATATCGACATCTTCCAACGACATTGCCCTAGTTACAACCACCATGAAATTAGTAAATGATCCATAGCCCGTACTCATCCACCAACTGTAAGAGTCTGTTCATTTCATTAAGATCAGTGAAGATACAACAATGCGTTCAAAACTCGAAGTCATATTACACCCCAAGACGATAATCAAGAATTCACGTTTCCTCTCTATTATAAACAACTCCATTCATCATCTTCGATAGAAGCCACCACCCCAAACGAAATACACAAACTTAGTCATTTATCCACCATGACCCAAATCGCTCTAAACTTTCTCAAAGCATGTGGCTATCCTACCATAAAATACATACGGTACAAAGCCACTCCCACTCCGGTTAAACCATCTTCTTAAGGACACTATTCGGCCTCTGCTGTTCCTCTACCACCAATAATGCCGCCCACATCACGATCCATCTCGGTAGCACCTGAACGAATAGAATTCCATCAACCCTAAGCCTCCTCAAGGATCATCTCTCTCCAAAGTCGCATCACCCCATTAGCTCTGATAATCGCTTCTTAGGTACTATTTCACAACACTGTGCCCCAAAGGAAACAAATGAAGACTATCATACTGACGAGCCTTAATGCGTCAAACTAGAACGATGACACCACAACATAGATAAAATTCCACCAAGTTCGAAGATATCAATCTCGCTACTCCGTCAGCCAAGGCTTGAACACCCGTAGCCATATTACCTCACAGGTGCTAGAATTAAATGCTGAATCTTCCAATCAAGAACCGAATAATCCTTTTCCTGAAGCACCCACTGCCGCAATACATGAGTAAACACCCTGTCGTTCACCCAATATTGCGTGATAATAATGCATGAACATCATAATACACATGTATAAAGCCTCAAAACCATGGGCAACACTAACACTAGGCTGAAACGACAGAGCACCCATCCACAAGGCAACGATAATAGTCCACCCACATATGCAGGGAAAAACATCATGCACCATATTTGTAGCATCTCCACAACACGTCGGTGCCCAACTAATATCGAAAGCTCGACATTGCATACGAATGAGTAGGAAGGAACTGTAGACATAAGCTTCAACAAAATCAAATCGCACGACAAGGAATCAAGAAAGGGAAGTTCTTATAACAGCCATGTACCCTCTCAAAGATAAGTATAGACATCTCTGTACCGATCTGCAAGACTCAACTAGGCCTGCTCATGTCACGACCCGTAATTCCCAACCTCGGACCGTGATGGCACCTAACATCCACTTGCTAGGCAAGCCGAAATTAATAAAGAAACTAATAGATTTTTAACAATTAACTCAATGTCATGACATTAAATGAGAAATAAACTCCAAATTTAAGAAAGTGTGAATATAAGCAACGTGATACAAACTACTACCAGAAATCTGGAGTCATAAGTGCATGAGCAACTAGAAGTCTACAAACATAGTTTGAAATTAATACAATTGTTCGAAAGAGATAAACAGTAAAGATAGAAAATGGAAGAGGACTTCAAGGTCTGCGAACGCTAGCAGATCTACCTCAAGTCTCCTAAGTGAATGTGATCCGAGCCAATGCACCTCTAAGCACCGCTGGGACCAATACCAGTATCTGCACAAGAAGTGCAGAAGTGTAGTGTGAGCACAACCGACTCAATATACTCCACAAGTGTCGAGCCTAACCTAAATAAGGCTATGACGAGATACCTACGTAAAACCCTTGTACAAATATATATATATATACACACACACACACACATATATATATATATATAACACAACAAAATAACAAGTAGAACGATAAAATATTAGCTGGGAGGGGACATACGAAAGGGGAAAATATCATAAAAACGGCAAGTATGAAATCACGAAATAACATCTTCCGAATTAAGCAACAATATAATTAAGTAAATCACCAAACCCGGAAATCAATGAAGCAATAGTATGAAAATGGTACGATATCACCCTTCGTGCTTTTGCTCTCATCCTCACTATGTAATATCATAAATAAAATGGAACGACATCACCCTTCGTGTTTTTACTCATCGGCACGGTATCACCCTGCGTGCTTTTACTCTCACATCTCTCAGTAGATGATAGTGAATACAAATAAGGCACGACAATACCCTTCGTACTTTTCTCTCCTCCTCACCAAGCAACAATACCAATCCGAATAATAAAAGGAAGGTGGAAAACAATTGTGCTTCAATTATAGTGTCATGATACCAAACTCAACTTTCAAAATATTCAACATCTTTGAAATAAATATTAAATACGAGATGAATAATTAAAAGAAGTAATAATCTAACCTAAGCATGGAAAACATAATCAATAAAACAATATAATACAAAGAAATAATTTTCACCTGCATGCTTTAACCCAATGACAATGCATAGATACTCGTCACCTCACATATATGTAGTCCCCACACATAAAACATGTAGCAAATAGACCACCAAGTCCTAATTTCTCAAGTCAAGGTTAACCATGACACTTACCTTACTCCGCAAGCAAATCAGTGCTCAATCACGGCTTTTTCTCTAGAAATAGTCTCCAAACCAATCAAATATAGTTTAAATAATTTAAAATAGGCTTTAAAAACTACAAATTAGTGAAAAAGATTCAATCTTTAATAATTTACAAAAGTCAAGCCCGGGCTCGCTTGGTCAAAACCCGAGATTCAGACCAAAACCCAATTAATCATTAACCCCCGAGCTCGGTTATGTGATTGATTTCGAAATCCGACCACAATTTGAGGTTTAAATCTCAATTTCTCAAAATCCCCAATTTATACCTAAATCCCTAATTTCTACCATGAAAAAGCCTAGATTAAAGATTAAAATCAATGGGTGTTTAAGGAAATTGATGCAATAAAAAATGCGGAAAACAAGATAAAAGGATAGAAGCAAGACGCTCAATGAACTATCAAGACAACAAGTAGGAACTAGTCTACTTACCTTCTTGATGAAGTCACAGAGTACCTATACTATACGAACGACCCTCAAGACAATGATGGTCTAGCAAACTGTTCGATCAAATTAAAGAACGGGTTCAATGTGGAATCACACCAAAAATTGGACAAGTTCAAAGCACAGGAGTTTGGAGCAAAGTTGTTGCCGATTTTTGTATTGAATATCAAAGTTAGGTGCTGAAAATGATGAAGTCTTTAGGCTTATATAGAATGAGCCTTGTCCTAGATCAACTAGGAAACAAATAACTAAAAAAAGGCCACAATTTGGCTAAGCAAAAAGAATGGCCACGCATGACCCCCACATAAGAATCAATGTCTTCCATAGCAACACAATAATACAACAGAAATACAAATGCATAACATCAACATCACACGCTGCACTAAGGCCAATCACCAATGCCTAAATCAAGGCTTACCAACGCCTTGTCTTCTCTTATCCAACATTGATGGTATGAACATAGCTTGATCAGGTTGGCCTGCATTAGAAATGTAAGGAAACAAGTTACAATCTACTAATCTTTGAAGTTGGGATGAATAATCTCTTCATATTCGCTTCTAGGCCGAGCTCAAACTTGAAAATGGTGAAAAATGAGAAGAAATCCCGATTTTGAAACTTAAAATCACTGGGCGTCAGGTGTTCTTCACATTCGTGAGGCACAGCGGCCAAAATGGCCTTCGTGTTCGCGAGATATGCTCCGCGTCCACGATGGCCTCACCCACCTGGACTTCGCGTTCGCGAGCATAGGCTCATGTTTGGGTAGAATATAGCCCAACTTACCCCCAGACCCATTAACACATCGCATTCGCATGAGTACGGTCGCGTTTGCGAAGAGTAATCCCTCTACTGTTTCACGTTCGTGACTGGATCCTCGTGATCAGTAGAAGGAACCTGTCTTGGCCCAATTTCCCCTTCGCGATCGCGAAGCACAAAACAACCAAATATCAGCAGACAATTGAACCAACACTTTTTCCTAAGTTCAAATAGTCCGTAGCATATCCGAAACTCACCCGAGCCCCTTGGGCTCCAAACCAAACATGCACACAAGTGTAAGAGTATCATACGAACGTGCTCGCGCGATCAAAACATCAAAATAACACTTAGAACTACGAATCAGACATCTAAATGCATGAAATTTTCAAAAAAAAAACTCAAGAACTTCCAAATTCACAACTGAGCGTCTGAATCCTATCAAATCAACTCTGTTTTGCACAATCTTTTGCAGATAAGTTTAAATAGTAACATGAACCTATACCAAGTTCCGGAACTAAAATCTAAACCTGTTAGCCATAAAGGCAATCTACGGTCAAACTTAGGAAATCTTTAAACCTTCAAGTTACTAGTTTTCAACAAATCAAGTTAAGGACTTTCGAATTCAATTCCGGGCATACGACCAAGTCCAAAATCACGATACAGACCCACAGGGATTTTCCAAATACCGATTCGGGGTCATTTACTAGTCAAGTCAAGTCATTTTTAATGCTAAAAATTATGTTTTTCTTCAAATTTTCACATAAAAACTTTTCGGGAAAAGATACTGACTGCGCACACAAATCGAGAAACACTAGATGGAGGTAAGAGGTCTCGGCACACAAAAGTAAGGGCTAGAACTTAAAACAATCTATCGGGTCATCACATTCTCCACCCTAAAAGGAACGTTCATCCTCGAACTGACATAGAAAAGTACCTGGACTGGTGAAAAGGTAGGGGTATCTACTTCGCATATCGGACTTAGACTCCCACGTAGCTGCCTCGATCAGCTGACCCCTCCACTGCACTCTAACAAAATTATAAACCTTAGACCTCAACTTCTGGACCTACCATGCTAGAATGGCCACCAACTCCTCCTCATAAGTCAAATCCTCGTCCAATTGGGTTGAGCTAAAATCTAATACATTGGACGAATTATCGTGATACTTCCAGAGCATGGAAACATACAACACCAGGTGAACTGCTGATAAGCTAGATGGAAATGCAAGCTTGTAGGCCATCTCACCAACTCTTTAGGATCTCATAGGGTCTAATATACCTAGGGATCAACTTGCCCTTCTTCCCGAACCTCATCACACCCTTCATGGGTGAAACTCGAAGCAAAACCCTCTCTCCAACCATGAATGCAACATCACGAACTCTCAGATCGGCATAACTCTTCTACCTAGACTATGCTGTACGAAGCCAATCCTGAATCATCTTGACCTTTTCCAAGGCATCCTGAACCAAATCAGTACCCAACAACAAAGCGTTTTCCGGCTCAAACCAACCAACTAGAAAAAAATACTGCCTCCCATACAAGGCCTCATAAGGAGCCATCTAAATACTCGATTGGTAGCTTTGGCTGTAGGCAACCACCGCAAGCGAAAAGAATTGATCCCAAGAACCGTAGAAATCCATAACACAGGCATGAAGCATATCCTCCACGATCAGAATAGTGCGCTTGGACTGCCCATCCGTCTAGGGGTGAAATGTTGTACTCAACTACTCAACTCGTGTGCCTAATCACACAGTACGCCCCTCTAGAAATGTGATGTGAACTACGTGCCCCGATCAGAAATATTGGACACTGGAACGCATGAAGACAAATAATCTCGTGGATATAGATCTCAGCTAATCGCTTTGAAGAATAAGTAGCTGCCACTGGAATGAAATGCGCTGACTTGGTCAACCTATCCACAATGACCTATCCAACGTCAAATTTCTTCAAAGTCCGTGAGAGCCCAACAACAAAATCCATGGTAACACGCTCTCACTTCCACTCGAGAATCTCAAGTCTCTGAAGCAAGCCGCTAGGTCTCTGATGCGCATACTTCACGTGCAGGCTATTCAAACACCACGCCACATACTCAACTATATCTTTCATCATTCTTCTGCATCAATAATGCTGCCTTAAATCTCTTGGGGGCACCCGGATGAATGGAATACCACAAACTGTGGGCCTCCTTAAGAATTAACTCACGTTGCCCATCCATATTGGGCACACAAATCCGACCCTGCATCTGCAACACGCCATCATCTCCCATAGAAACTTCCTTGGAATCATCGTGTTGCACAGTGTCGTTAAGGACAAGCAAATGGGGGTCGTCATACTGACGCTCTATGATGTACTCATATAAAGAAGACCCAGAAACCGCACAATCAAGAACCCGACTAGGCTCCGAAATATCTAACCTCATGAACTGGTTGGCCAAAGCCTAACAATCTACTGCTAGCGGCTTCTCACCAACTGAAATATATGCAAGGCTACCCACACTCATAGCCTTTCTACTCAAGGAATCGGCTACCACATTGGCCTTCCCGAAATGATACAAAATGGTAATGTCATAGTCTTTTAACATCTCTAACCATCTCTGCTGCCTCAAGTTGAGTTCTTTTTGCTTAAACAAGTACTGTAGACTCTAATGATCTATAAATACCTCGCACGACCCACCGTAGAGGTAATGCCTCCAACACTTCAATGCATGAACAATCGCTGCCAACTCTAAGTCATGAACAGGGTAATTCTTCTCATGAACCTTCAACTGCCAAGACGCGTATGCAATCACCCTGCCATCCTACATCAATACTACACCAAGCCCAATACGGGATGCATCATAATACACATTGTAGGATCCTGAACTTGTAGGAAAAACCTACACTGGGGCTACAATCAAAGAAGTCTTGAACTTCTGAAAGCTCAACTCACACTCATCAGACCACCTGAATGGGGCACCCTTCTTGGTCAATCTAGTCAAGGGGGCTGAAGTAGAAGAAAACCCCTCTACAAACCGGTGATAATAACCTGCCAAACCCAGGAAACTCCGAATCTCTGTAGCTGAAGTAGGTCTAGGCCAATTCTGAACTACCTCAATCTTCTTAGGATCCACTTTAATGCCCTCGGCAGATACAACATGTCCCAAAAAGGTAACTGAGTCCAACCAAAACTCACACTTTGAATACTTGGCATAAAATTGACTATCTCTTAGAGTCTGAAGTACAACCCCAAGATGCTGCTCATGCTCCTCTCGCCTGCGGGAGTAGATCAAAATATCATCACTGAAGACGATCACAAGAAAAAAATCCAAATAGGGCTTAAATACTTGATTCATCAAATCCATAAATGTTACTGGGGCATTTGTCAAGCCAAATGACATCACTAGAAACTCATAATGCCCATACCAAGTCCGAAAAGTTGTCTTAGGGATATCCAATGCCCTAATCTTCAACTGACGGTAGCAAGATCTCAAATCAATCTTCGAAAACACTTTGGCGCCATGAAGTTGATCAAATAAGTCATCGTCCTCGGTAATAGATACTTGTTCTTGATAGTGACTTTGTTCAACTGTCGATATCAATACACATCTTCATCGTACCATCCTTCTTCTTCAGGAACAAAACTAGTGCACCCCAGGGCGAAACACTAGGTCTAATGAATCTTTTATTAAGCAAATCCTGCAATTGCTCCTTCAGTTCCTTCAACTCAGGTGGGCCATACGGTATAGTGGAATATAAATGGGCTGAGTGCCCGGAGCCAAATCAATAGTGAAGTCAATATCTCTGTCTAGTGGCATCCCCGCAGATCTGTAGGAAACACCTCTGGAAAGTTGTGCATAACTGGTACGACATCTATGGAAGGAACCTCAGCCCTAAGATCACGGATAAAGGCCAAATATGTTAAACATCCCTTCCCGACCATATGTCGAGCCTTCACATAAGAAATAACCTTGCTGCTAGAATGGCCAGGAGTCCCCCTCTACTCTAATCGGGGCAACCTCGGCACGGCTAAGGTCACCGTGTTAGTTTGACAGTCCAAAATAGCGTGACAAGGTGACAGCCAATACATGCCCAAAATAATATCAAAGTCCAGCATATAAAGAAGTAGAAGATCTACACTACTCTCAAGGCTCTTGATAGAAACCATACACGAGCGATAAACACGATCTATAACAATAGAATCTCCTACAGGCGTGGACACATATACAGGTGCACTCAAAGAATCACGAGGCATAACCAGATATGAAGCGAAATAGGATGACACGGAGGAATAAGTAGAGCTCGGATCATATAGAACTGAAGCATCTTTATGGCGAACTGGAACAATACCTGTGATGACAGCGTCAGATGACTCTGCCTGGGACTGGCCCCACCACTCTAACCTCCACCTCTGGGATGGCCTCTAGCTGGCTAGCCTCCACCTCTAATGGCCTGACCTCTACCTCCGGCAGCCTGACCCCCTTCTCTAGCTGGCTAAGTGGGCAGTTAAGCAACCGGTGCAGGAACCATGACACGAGAACTCTGTTGTAGCATGCCACCCTGTGACCTAGGGTAAAATCTAGCAACGTGCCTCGGATCTCCACAAGTATAAGAAGCCCTCGACTGTTGTGACTACTGACCCTAGAATTGAACCTATCGACCTGAATAACAACCTTGATAGCTCTAGATCGGAGGTGCGCTAATAGGAGTTGATGGCGCGCTGTAGGCTAGTTGCTCAGGATGAGACCCATAAGAACCACGACGACCCAAAGCACTGTGGGATGTTTTAAGCTATAACTGAAACAGCCTAGGAGGATAGCCCCTACCAAATGAACCCCTGCCTCCAGACGTGGCACCACTAAAACTACTAGAATGACGAGGCCTCTTCTCAGATACCGCCTTCCTACTCTAACCACGAATCATCTTGATCCACCTAACAATCTCTAATGCCCTCTAAATAGAAATATCATCGCCGGTGTCCTTGGTCATCTGTAGCCAAATATCGAAAGTAAGTCCTTCAATGAATCTCCTCACTCTCTCCCTCCTAGTAGGAAGTAAGACAACTGCATGGGGAGCTAGGTCCACAAATTGGGTCTCATACTTGGTAACACTCATGCTACCCTCCTGTAGGAGCTCAAACTACCTACAATCCTCCTCTCTCAGAGTAAAAGGAATGACCTTCTCCAAAAGAAGCTACGAAAACCGATCCTTAGTGTGTGGGGGTGAACCAGCCGGTCGACTCTGCGCATGATCTTGTCACCATCTCTTGGCCAAACCGGCCATCTGAAACATTTCAAAATCTACTTGATTGGACTCAACAATACCCATGTTGCTCAGCACCTCGAAGCAATGGTCCAAATAATCATTTGGGTCCTCAGAAGGTGCATCATTAAAGTGAATAGGGAAGAGCTTTGTGAACTTATCCAACCTCATAAATTCCTCAGAAGACATTACGGGCCTCTCCCCGGTCTTTTCAACAACAATAGGCTAAACTACCCCAACTGGCTGAACTGCTGGAGTCTGATACATAGGAGACATCTGCTCTGGAATGTGAGTAGCGGGAGTCTATGCTCCTCCCCCAGCCTGAGAGACAGCTGGTGCTACTAGAAATGCACCGGTTTGGGCCACACTCTCCATAAGGCCAACTAAACGGACTAGAGTGTCCTGAAGCACGAGAGTGGCTATAAACCCCTCCGGGACCTGAATGGGTCTGATTGGTGCAGTATAAGCTGGAATCTCCTCCTCACGATTAATCTAAGGCTCCACATTGGGTGCTACTGAACGAGCTCTAGGCTGAGCTCGGCCTCTAGCTCGACCTTGGCCCCGGCCCCTATCCCTGGTAGTGGCTCAGGGGGATCCGACTCCTATCCGACTGTAGATGTTGTGCATGTTCTCATCGTCTGTGAGAGAACAAGAATGGAATGATTCAAATATCAATGATAGAATAAAATAGCACGATAGGGAAAGAAAGAAGTGAAATTTTTCCTAAAACTCTATAGCCTATAGAAGACAAGTACAGACGTCCCCGTACCGATCCTCCAGACTCTACTAAGCTTGCTCATGACTCGTGAGACCTAAATAACCTAGTGCTCTGATACCAGCTTGTCACGACCCGGAATTCCCAACCTCTGGACAGTGATGGCGCCTAACATCCACTTGCTAGGCAAGCCGACGTTAATAAAAAAATTAATCGATTTTTAACAATTAATACAAGGTAATGACATTAAACGAGAAATAGACTCCAAATTTAAAACCGAGTGAATATAAGCAAAGTGATACTAACTACTCCAAGAAATTCGGAGTCACAAGTACATGAGCAACTAGATGTCTACAAACATAGTTTGAAATATATAAAAATGCTCGAAAGAGTTAAATAATAAAGATAGCAAATGGAATGGGACTTCAAGGTCTGCGAACGCCAGCAGATCAACCTCAAGTCTCCGAAGTGAATGTGATCCGAGCCGACACACCGTTGGGACCAATACTAGTATCTGCACAAGAAGTGCAGAAGCGTAATATGAGTACAACCGACCCAATGTACTTCGTAAGTGTCGAGCCTAACCTCGATGAGGTAGTGACGAGGCTATGGCAAGACACCTACGTAAAATCCCTATACAAATATTATATATATATATATATATGAAGCAGCAAAATAACAAGTAGAATGATAAAATATTAGCTGTGAGGGGACATGCAAAAGGGGAAAATATCATAAAAACGACAAGTACGAAATCACAAATAACATCTTCCGAATTAGGCAACAATATAGCCAAGTAAGTCATAAAAACCGAAAATCAAATAAGGCAATGATATGAAAATGGCATGGCATCACCCATCGTGCTTTTACTCTCGTCCTCACCATGTAATGTCATAAATCAAATGGCGCTGCATCACCCTTCATGCTTTTACTCACCGGCACGATATCACCCTTCGTGCTTTTACTCTCAAATCTCTCAATAGATGATATCCAATGCAAACACGGCACAGCAACATCCTTCGTGCTTTTCACTCTTCCTCACCAAGCAACCATACGAACCCGAGTGATAAAACCAAGGTGGAAAACAATTTTGGTTCAATTATAGTGTCATGATATCAAACTCAACTTTCAAAATATTCAACATCTTTGAAATAAACAATAAATAAGAGATGAATAATTAAAAGAAGTAATAATCTAACCTAAGCATTGAAAACATAACCAATGAAATAATATAATACAAAGAAACCATTTCCACCCACATGCTTTAACCCAACGACAACGCGTAGATAATTGTCACCTCACATATATGTTGTCCCCACAAATGAAACACGTAGCAAATAGACCAAAAACAACCAAATCAGTGCTCATTCACAGCTTTTCTCTAGAATTAGCTTCCAAACCAATCAAATCGAACCAAATATAGTTTAAATAATTCAAAATAGGCTTTAGAAACTACCCACAAGTGAAAAGGATTCAATCTTTAATAATTTTTGAAAAGGTCAACAAAAGTCAATCCCGGGCCCGCTTGGTCAACACTCGAGATTCGGACCAAAACCTAATTACCCATTCACTTCCAAGCCCGATTATGTGATTGGTTTTGAAATCTGACCTTAATTTGAGGTCTAAATCTCAATTTCTCAAAATCCCCAAATTCTACCTAAATCCCTAATTTCTATCATGAAAAAGCATATATTAAAGATTAAAATCAATGGGTGTTTATGAAAATGTAAGGAAACAAGTTAAATCTACTACCTTTGAAGTTGGGATGAAAAAGCTCTTCAAAATCGCCTCTAGGTCGAGCTAAATCTTGAAAATGGTGAAAAATGAGAAGAAATCTCGATTTTGAAACTTTAAATCACTGGACGCCAGGTGTTCTTCGCGTTCGCGAAGCACCTAACATGATCGCGAAGCACAGCGGCCCAAATGGCCTACACGTTCGAGAGATACGCTTCGTGTTCGTGATGGCCTCACCCATCTGGCCTTCTCGTTCGCAAGCCTAGGCCCGCGTTTGCGTAGAGTATAGCCCAGCCTGGCCCTAGACCCCTTAACCCATCATCCGCGTGAGGACGATCGCATTCGCGAAGGATAATCCCTCTACTGCTTCGCATTCGTGACCGCATCCCCGCATTCCGGAATGAGGAATCCACCTAGCCCATTTTTCCCTTTCACGATTGCGAAGCACAAAACACCAGATATCAGCAGATAGCTGAACCAACAATTTTTCCTAAGTTCGAATAGTTCATAGTCTATCCGAAACTCACCCTGGTCCCTCAGGCTCAAAACCAAACATGCACACAAATATAATAGCATCATACGAACTCGCTCGCGCGATCAAAACATCAAATAACACTTAGAACTACATATCAGACATCAAAATGTATGAAATTTTTAAAGAAACTCAAGAACTTCTAATTTCACAATCGAGCTTCCGAATCCTATCAAATCAACTCCGTTTTGCACCAAATTTCGCAAACAGGTTTTAAATAGTAAAATGAACCTATACCAAGTTTCGTAACCGAAATTTGAATCCGGTAGCCATAAAATCAACCTACGGTCAAACCTAGAAAATCTTTAAACCTTCAAGTTACTAGGTTTTAACAAATCAAGTTAGAGACTTCTGAATTCAATTCCGAGCATGTGCCCAAGTCCAAAATCACGATATTGTCCCACCAGGATCATCAAAATACCGATCCAAGATCGTTTCCACAATATGTTGACCGTAGTAAACTCAAGTCATGTTTAAAGCTAACAATCATTTTTTCAAATTTTCAAATAAAAACTTTCAGGAAAAAGACACTGATTGTGCATGCAAATCGAGAAATACTAAATGGAGCTAATAGAGGTCTCGGAATGCGAAAATAAGGGTTAAAACTCAAAACGGCCTATCGAGTCATCACAGTTCCTGAAACATGAGACCTTAGTGAATCCAGTGCTTTGATACCAACTTTCACGACCCAAATCCCACAATTGGCAGTGACGGCACCCAACACCGTCGTTAGCCAAGCCAACAATTAAATCATCACATCAATAGTTAATCCAAATGCATTTTCGAAACAATTAAAGAAATAAGAGTGGAAATCATTCATTTTTATAAAAAAAAATATAGATATCATTATTATTTTGAATGTTTGAATAAGGCAAAAATATGAACAAGAAAAATCATAGCGGAATACAATCAACAGCAAAATCTAAATCTCCAAAACCCAGCGTCACAAGTGCATGAGCATCTACTAGGAAGTACAGTTGTCTGGAATACAAAATAGAGAGGAAAAAATAAATAAATATGATGGAGACTCTGCGTGCTGCGGATCGTAACGTGGAATGCAGCTTACCATAAAGTCCCCTCAGCAACTGCACCTGTGCGCCAAGATGACCACCAAATGAACAGTCTCAGCACCTGCACAATTAGTGCAAAAGTGTAGCATGAATACATAAATCAACGCTTACCCAGTAAGAATCTAGCCTAACTCCGAAGAAGTAGTGATGAGGGATTGAGGCGACACTTAGTAGTGGTCCAGTAAATCAAATATATAAAAGTAACAGGTATGAGACATAGCAGGTAAAAGCAACAAAATAGATATATGTGCATATCACGATCCTCAACAGAAGGATAAATATGAAGTCCTCAATAACTGGATACTACCTCGCATGGGATACATAACGATCAACAACAGATAGAATATCACATCTCAAGTTAGGAAATCTCATAGGTACTCTGAATCCTTATCAAATATTATGCATGATTTTGTCGAGGCGAGCGGCATAATCCCATATGATTAATGGCACGATTTTTTGTCATGGCGCATGGCCCGATCATATAATAGTACCGTTGAGGCATTCAGCCTGATCCCATAATAATTGTGTACACTGCCGAGGGTCGATCGACACGAGCCATAGATGCATCTCATAATACTGCCGAGGTCATACGGCCTAATCCATAATAGTACTACTGAGGCGTTCAACCCTTTTCCATAGGAATAGTGAAACTTGACGGGTCACTGGCCCAACTCACAAATATATGCGAGAGTTATGGAATTCAATAAACATTTTGGACAATTTTGTACAACACGGAAGAAACCCGTAAAAGGAAGAACAATTTCTACTGCTAATCAAGTAGCTCGCCAAATATCTAAAATAGCAAGTCTAATACTTACGCAAGTCTAGTCTCATGCAAAAATGTAATTTAAAGCATTTAAACATGCAAGAATAACTCAAATACTACAACTAAAGCATGACGTGAGTCTAAGTCTACCCGGACCTAATCAAGAATCCTATCATACGCACGGACATTCGTCACCTAATATGTGCGTAGTTTCCACCACATGTAACACATAGAAAATATAACACCTACTGGATAATTTTCCCCTCACAAAGTTAGACATGAGACTTATCTCGCTCTGAAATCTGATAACCGGCTCCAACGCCCCTCAAACTCCTTAAACCAATGCCAAACCATCCGGAACTGGCCAAACAACGTACAAATCAATCAAAGATATAATCAAAAACTCTTAATTTAACCAATTTATAACAATTCCTAACTCCGCTTGAAAAGTGAACAAAGTCAACCCCCAGGCTCACGTGCCTGGATCCAGAAAATTTTCAAAAATAAATATTACTCATAGCACCATGAACTCAAATATATAATCTATTCCCATGTCTATGTCCAATTTCGTGGTAAAAATCCAAAAATATCATTTCTAGTTTTTCTTCCAAAATCCACAATTTCCATAAAATTTCATGTTAAAATTCATATGTAATTCATGTATTTAACTCACAATGAGTAGGAATCACTTACCTTGTAATAGATGATGCAAATCTCCCCTCAAAGAGCTTCCAAAATTGGCCAACTCAAGTGAAAAATGAGAGAAATGAGCTAAGTCTCGTATTAAATCCATGTTCTGCCCAGATCTTTCCTCTTCGCAATCCCGGAAGTTCCCTCGCGATCGCAAAGGCCAAACTAGCCTTGCCCCAAAATTCCTTCTTCGCGAATGCGAGGTCCCTCTCACAATCGCTCAGCCTGCCCAAGCCTCGCGAACACGAGCCCAGATCCACGAACGTGAAGGCCAAAACCTTCCGCCTCAGAAAATCCCTTATGCGATCGTGACCAAGCCATGCGATCGCGATGAACAACCTTCTAAACCCAGGCCAGCCCCACTAACTCATCACGTTCGTGACCATCACTACGCGAACGCGAAGCACAACCTGATCAAGTTCCATGATCGCGAAACCCCTTTTGCGATCGTGAAGAATAAAGTCTCTACTAATCCACTTAACCCTTCGCAATTGTGACCTTGCTTCTGCGATCGCGATGCACACCAAACACACCAAAAACTAGCAGCTGCAAAACATAGAGAACTGATCCAAAACCATCCAGAAATATGCCCGAGGTCCCAAGGACCACGTACAATCACACCAACAAGTCCCAATATCTCATACAAACTTATCCAGAGGCTCGAAATACCACGAATAACATCAAAATCACGAATCGACAATCAAAATCTTTCTTTTAACTTTCAAATCTTCAAACTTCACCGAACGCGTCCGAATCACACTTAGACATTCCGGATCACGATAAAACTTCACACATAATTTTCAATCAATAAAATGAACCTATCCAAGGTCCCAAAACACCATCCAAAGTTTGATAACACTGGAATCCAGTCCAAGTCAAACTTAACAAATTTCAAAACCTTCAAAATACAAACTTCCGACATTAAGCGCCGAAACTCTCTCAGACCATCCGATACTCAACCTGCACATACGCCCAAATTCAAAATCACCTTAAGAAACTATAAGAACATTTAAATCTCGATTCCGAGGTCATTTACTTAAAAGTCAAACCTTAGTCAACTCTTCTAACTTAAAGCTTCCCAATTGAGAATTATTCTTCCAAATCAACTCCAAACTTCTCGAAAATCAAAACCAACCACACGTGCCAGTGATAATACATAAAGTGAAGCTACTCAAGGTCTCAAACTGTTGAACGATATGTTAGAACTCAAAATGACCGGTCGGGTCGTTATAGATAATTGTTGGGTTATTCCCAAAATAATTAAGTCATCAATATATACCAAAACATTTATGTTAACCTTAAACCTTTTTGCAGAGTAAAGAGCGAGTTGTCAGAAAGAATTCATAGTCTTCTAGAGCAGTGAATAACTTAGCAAACCAACATCGTGGTGCATGTTTCAATACATAAAGAGTTTTCCAAGTCAGCATGCCTTCCTTGGACTTGCCACCTGAAATCCAGGAGGTAGTTTCATGTACGCCTCTTATTCGAGATCCCCTGGAAGAATACATTTTGCATATCCATTTGGTGCAACTCCTAGTTCCTTACAGCTGCAACTTCCAAACATGTGCGTATAGTCACCATCTAATCTACGGGAGCAAACATCTTAGTATTGTCAATAAATTCCACTTGATGATTGTCGAAAATAACTAGACGATCCTTATACCGTTCAATAGTACCACAAGAGTGTTGCTTTATTTTGTAATCCACCTGCAATCAAGAGCTTTCTTATTAGAGGGCATATCTTCTATTACCCATGTCACATTTTTCTCTAAAGCATGTATTTCTTATTTTACAGTCTCCCTCCACCTTTTATTGTTCACAGCGTCCTACTTCTTCTCCTCTGCTATTTCGTCTTGTCTACTTTCGGTCCCCACTTCCTAGGGTTCATGTTCCTCTTGCTCTACTTCATTCGTTTGGGAACTCTCCATGCCCCCTCCCCCCCCCCCCCCC
>MCJB01013925.1:48280-78592 GCA_002018475.1 Nicotiana obtusifolia | reverse complement strand
CCCTCCTCCTCCACTTCCCCTCTCCCCACTTCCCTCCACCCCCTTTAGTGTTCAGATGCAAGGTATAAGAATTCGAACACTGGAGTTCCTGTTGCCACTTCCAATATTTATTCGAAGTACGCTTTACGTTGTTACCTCATAAAAAACCTTCCAGAAAAATCCATTTGGGACTAAAATTGGACGAAGAAAAAAAGAGTGTAGCGCGTACTTTTAGTATAATCAGCTATCTTCAACATCAGTACCTTTTAAGATAAGTCACGTTCTAGTTGCTTGGTAACTTAACTCCATCTTGATTTTTCAATTGATACGAACATTTACTGGTTATAGCTAAAATTCGGTAAGGCCCTTCTCAATTTAGTCCCAACTTCCCGGCGTTGACCTCCCGGGTATTATGAGTTACTTTCCGTAAGACCAAGTCTCCGACTTTAAAATAACGAAGATTTGCTCTACTAAGTTTTGATGCTCTTCAAGCAAATTCACCTTAATCAACATTGCTTCATCATTTTCCCGCTCACTTGACCAGAAAAACCTCATAGTTGATTCACCTATCTCCACCGAAATTAAAGCTTTCACACGTACACAAGAGAAAAAGGTGTCTCTCGTGTGCTTGATATTTTCGTCGTTCGGTACGCCCATAATAATCCTGGTAACTACTTAGGCCACCTACCTTTTGCATCCTCTAATTTCTTTTTGAGGTTTTGAATTATCACCTTCTTAGTAAACTCTGCTTGGAGATTAGCATTTGGATAATATGTAGACGTTGTTTCCTTCCAATCTTCAATCCCTCTAAGAATTTTGTAATTTTAGAACCTATAAACTGAGGCCCGTTGTCACAAAAAATTTCTTTTGGCACTCCAAACCAGAAAATAATGTGATCCCAAATGAAATATATCACATCTTGTTCTCCAACCTTCTTGAACGCACCTGCTTCAACCCACTTAGTAGAATAATCAGTCAAAATCAAAAGAAATTTGACCTATCCAGGTCCCCGAGGCAAATGACCAACTATATCCATCCCCTATTTTATAAACGGCCACGGCGACACCACGGAATACAACTATTCTGCAGGCTGATGTACCAATTGAGCGTAACGTTGGCATTTATCACATTCTTGCATAAGGGCCTTTGCATCTTGCTCCATTCTAAGCCAATAGTAACCATTTGTCATTAATTTGAGCACAAATGAATCTGCTCCGAAATGATTAACACAAACTCTATCAGGAACTTCCCTCATTACATAATCAGCTTCCGCTAGCCCAAAGCATCGAGCCAACGGACCTTATAAAGATCTCCAGTATAGTTGTCAATCAATTAAGACAATATGGGGAAGCTTCTGTTCGTAATTTACATCTACATCTAGGACTGAATGCAACACTGAACAATTGCACTGGAATCAGCGCATTTCATCTCCATTGAAGAACCTAAGTTAGCCAACGCATCAGCCTCTATGTTCTTCTCTCATGGAAAATGGATTACTGATAATTCCCTGAACCGGGAAAGTAAAACTTGGACTTTATTCAAATATTGCTGCATACGATCTTCTATGGCATCAAAAATACCATATATCTGATTAAATGCCAACCGAGTATCGCACTTTACTTCAATCACTTCGGAGCCCAGTCACTGGGCTAATTCAAGTCCTGCAACCATAGCTTCATACTCAGCTTTATTGTTAGTTAATAGAACAGTTCGAACGGCCTGCCTCAGAATTTCTCTCGAAGGAGTAACTAATACTATCCCAAGATCGGACCCTTTTACATTCTACGTGCCATCTGTAAAGAAGGTCCAAACATCGGAAATAGTTCCCCATACCAAAAATGCTTCTCCTGCAGCTAGAGGCATTATCCCGAACTAAAATCAGCCACAAAGTTGGCCAAAACTTATGACTTGATCGCACTCTGTGGTTTGTATTCAAAATCAAATTCACTAGTTTCAACTACCCACTAGCCAATCCACCCGATAACTCAGGTTTATGAAGGATATTCCTCAGGGGAAAAGTCATCACAATGGCTATAAGGTGGCATTGAAAGTAGGGTCTAAGCTTTCGAGAGACGACCACGAGACCTAGAGCCAAATTTTCCAAGTACGATTATCGTGTCTCCACACCTGATAATATTTTACTATCATAATATATAGAAAATTGCGTACCTTCTTCTTCCCGAACTACAACTGCACTCGTTGCGACTTCTGACACCAGCAAATAGACTAGCGACTCCTCCCTTCCTTAGGTTTAGATATTAAAGAAGGACTGGACAAGTACGTCTTTTATTAATTCAATGCTTGCTGGCACTCCGGTGTCCATAAGAAGTCATTCTTCCTTTTTAATAGCGAAAAGAACCGATAACACATCTCTGAAGACCTTGATATGAATCTACTTAAGGTCACCAACCTGTCGGTCAACCTTTGCACCTCTTTTACGCTTTTCAATTGATCAGGAATATCCTCTATGGATTTAATCTTATTAGGATTTACTTCAATTCCTCTTTGTGAAACCAAGAAGCCAGGAAATTTCCCGAACCCAACTCCAGAGGCATATTTCTTTGGGTTAAGCTTCATAACTTTCTTAAGATGTCAAATGTTTCTTGAAGGTGAGTAAGATGATACCCTGCACTGAGAGGCTTAACCAACATTTCATCAATATAAACTTCCATCATTTTACCAATTTGACGTTCAAACATCTTATTAACGAGCCTATAATAAATGATTTCGACATTTTTAAAGCTCAAATGGCATCAAATTGTAACAGTGGGTACCAAAATTTGTAATAAAGTAAAGTTTTCTCTTGATCCTCCTGGTGAATCCTAATTTGATTATACCCGAAATATGCATCAAGAAAACTCATCAACTCATGAACAACTGTGGCATAAATAAGTTTTGCCTTAGGACAAAACTTATTTAAATCATTATAATCTATACACATTATGAATATATTATTCTTTTTGTGTACTACTATGCTAGCTAACTAATCAGGATACTTTACTTAACGTATTGAACATATATTAAGCAACCTGGTTACCTTCTCTTTCACAAATCGTTTTTTGACATTGGTTGTCAACCGCTTTCTCTGTTTTACCGGAGGAAAATTAGGGTCAAAGCTTAGCTTGTGAGCAGCCACTTATAGTGAGGTACCTGTCATATCTGAATGAGACTACACAAAATGTCAATGTTAGCCTTAAAAATTTAATAACTTCAAACTTGAGTTCGAGACTTAACCCCGTTCCTAAGTAAACCTTTCTATCCGGAAATTTCATGAACAAGTTGACTTGTTCAAGCTCTTTAGCGGTTGATTTTGTTTCATCTATTTCTTCTAGTACCTAAAAAGACTCGGGTACCTAATAAATATCCAGCGTCTCCTCCTCATTATATCCTTGCACCGGGATTAAAATGGAAGTTGACACTGGTTCATGTAATTGCTATTTGCTGATTTCTTTCGTCTTACTACTAGATAAAGTGACAATTCATTTCCCTTGCAGCAGGTTGATCCCTTCTAATCTGCTTAATCACATATGACGTTGGAACTTTAGCAATTGATGATAGGTTGATGGAATAACCTTTATTTCATGGATCCATGGTCTACCAAGAATCACATTATAAGCCATATCACCATCCACAACTTCAAACAAAGTGGATTTTGTCACCCCTTTTGCATACGTAGGCAATACTATCTCCCTCGGATCGTCACACTTGTTAAGTTGAACCCAGCCAAAAGCTTTGTCACTGGAACTATATTGCCAGTCAGCTTTGCTAGTTCCAGGACTCTCAAATTGATAATATTAGCTGAGCTACCTGGATCAACCAACACACGCTTAATTTTAAAATCTAAAATATTTAAAGATATTACTAGAGCATCATTGTGTAATAAAATAAGGCATCAACATCTTCCTCAGTAAAGGTGATTTCATCATCCTCTGACGCTTTTCGGATCCTCTAGCCATGAGTGACAGATATCTTCGTCATTTTTACAGCCGAGAATGTCACCCTATTCACTTAAACCCCTCCAAAAATCATGTTTATTGTAAGACCGGGAGACCCTGTTGGCTTTGTTGACTCCAATGTATCTCGAATATTACCATAAATGTTCTTAGCCTGATCACTTAAGAACTCTCTAAGATGACTATTTTTCGGCAATATTGCTACCTCTTTAAGAAGATATCGGCAGTCCCCAGTCCTTTGACCAGGTGTACCATGGAATTCACACCACAAATTAGGATCCCTTTGACTGGAGTCCGATCGAATTGGTTTTGGGAACCTTTCTTCCTTTATATTCCTCATTGCTGAAACCAATTCCACCTAGCTAATATTGAAATTGTCCTTCGATAACCGGTGATATCCTGAATCCCGACACCCCTATTTTGCAAGGCTCTGCTTCTTTGTCCACAATCAATCCTTCTGTCCATACCGGGTCTTCCCAATGACTGAAAACCTCTAACTCCAGGCCCCTAACTTGACCTAGTATCAGACTTTCGTTTGATATATATGATTGGAAATGATTCTTGGATGGTCTCTTGTCTGCTTCAAGATCACTCTTAAATTTTTCTGGATTTTGATCAAGATTTCGACCCTTGAAAGACACTGAAGAACCTAACTGATCATCTTCAATCCTAATTTTAGATTTATAGCGATTATAGACATCAGCCTATGTGGTTGCTTGAAATTCCAATAGACTCTGCTTCAACTTTCTGGAGGCATGAGAATTTAAGGGATTGAGACCCTTGGTAAATGCTTCCGCTGCTCGTTCATTCGGTACCTTTGGCAACAACATTCTCTCCTTTTAGAACTGGATCACAAACTCTCTCACTACTCTAAGTCTCCTTGAGCGATTAGGAATATATCTGCTTTTCTAGTTTGAACTTTCCTCGCCCAAGCGTGCGCTTTGATGAAAGAACCTGCAAGCATTTCAAAAGATCCAATTGAGTGTTCAGTTAAAAGGGAATACCATGGTAAAACCCTTTTTGTTAGGGTTTTCCCAACTTTCTTTAGCAACACTGATTCGATCTCATGCGGAGTCAAATGATTTCCATTCATAGCTGTGGTGTAGGTTGTGATGTCTTCCTATGGATCCGATATTCCATCGTATTTTGGGATATCTGGCATTTTGAATCTCTTCGGAATCAACTCCTGAGCCGCACTAGGCTTGAACGACAACTGAATGGACTTCTTTAAGTCCTCAAAACCGAAGGTGCCCCAAGATGTATCCATCCAAGTGTGGAACTCCTTATCATTATGATCCATTCGAGCTTTCATTTTTCTAATGAATCTCATGAGTACAGTCTTGAAAGGATCTTTTGTGTTGTTTTCATTCCCGGAACCGCTGCCTGCACCGCCTGCTTGGTTGTTATTCGATCTATACTCCTCCCTTGAATCGATGTTACCGGTTCTTGGTGTTGTCTAATTTGTAGGCACGCTAGGAGGAGCTCGAACTCCACCATTGGAATTATTGAAGTAACTGAAAGCGCTTGCTGGAGCTCGGTCATTATTCGATCCTGTCTCAAGAGATGATTCATGACTTCCCTTTGTTGTGCTTCAAAACTTTCACAGTATCGGCAATGGGTTCATCATTCATATCATCAGGAGTATGACTCCTCGCCCGCCCAGTATTTCTTTCTACCTAGTTAGAAGTTGACCCATTCCTGTAGATATGGGTTTTACTGGTTGAATCATCCTGTTGATCTCCATTACGAAAATTGTCCACATGCTCGTTGTCATTGTTTGTTCCAACATTGAGCGAATTATTGACATCATTGGGTGTCATAGTTGTTATTTACTTACAAGAAGAGATACTGAAAAGTAAGTTAGTAATAGTTGAGCAGATTAAAACAATACCACAATTGTCTAAGCCCCATGGTAGGCAACAAATTGCTTATCCGCGAACAGGTACAGTTGAATTTGTAACGTGATTTGTAAACACGTGAATTAAATTGATTCGATAAGATAAAATAACAAAGAGAAAAGAGAGTGAAATAAGGATAATTAAATAGAGGACAAGCATGCGCTTCGAATTGATCTCTCGAGAGCCGGGAACAATGTGAAAATCTTAATAATAGTAAAATAAAGCTTTATAGAATAAGAGATTAGTATAAGCCTTTTTCATACAAGTATTTTGTGTCCTTCAATGAGTACGAATTTCACTATTTTATAGCTAAATCAGGGGAGACAAGATTCTCAAATCATGCTCCTCTTTAAGGGGAATAAAAACTCCTCTTGATAGCTGCATAACAGTTGAAAATAAATGTTATAATTTCTGTAATGGTTGCTCCTTTAATTCTGTCTTCTTCAATTGGTACTTTACTTTTAAATTCTCTTTCCTGACTTTGATGCCTTCGAAACTTATGTAATGCCGGTCATATACCCGGTATTAACCATTTGCTGAATATTCGAGAAGCATTCACGTGTAATATTTGAATCGGTCTATGTACTCAGTTACAATTCTCAACTTTAAAATAATAGATAATAAGAATACATGTGAAACTAATGCAAATAATGAAATTACTTGAAAATGTAGGTGCTGGCAAATGAGAACAGCCTCTTTGAATATAATCCTCAAGTCAATAACCACGTGCTAATAAGTACAAACTCAGCTTCACCAGTACTGAAGGAAGGTAGACTATAGTACTCTTTTTTTGAAGATAAGATTTTTTATTATTATAATAAGAATACATGTGAAAAATGTTAAGTTATCTTCTGTAAAGAATTTGATTCCGTGACCCATAAAATAATATAAATAATCCTTGGAAAAGGACCAAATATACCTTTATATTTCGTTTATTATTCAGTTATCCATTAAAATTGAGTAAATCTTATGGACGGTCATTCAACTTTGTGTTTATTACGTAAAAATTTTTTTTTTTTGTTACGTAAAAATTATTCAACTTTATGTTCATTACTCAAAAATCATTTTTCTTTCTTTTGTTATACAAAAATTATTTTGCTTTAGCCTATTTATCATAAAAGTCAACTTGACTAGATTATATAATACTTTTACTTGAAAAGTCTATTATGTCCTTGACATTAGTCCTCTCATTTATGTAATACCTTATATAATATATTTTTACCTAGGTATTTTACTTATAATTAAAATAACTTTAAATTATTCTTTTTATTTTTTTTTAATAATATATCCATACATTTATTGTTTCCACTGCACTCAATTTGTTTAATCATATTCAAACATGTAACACAGTTTAAATATAAAAATGATAAAAAAAATATTTATTTAAAATAATAAAAACATATTTTTTTAACAAATGATAGTTTTTTATAGTCAATAAAAATTTTTAAAAAAATTTCAAAGATATTTGTGTTTAATATTAAGTTTTGTAAAGCTTTATCTGTTAATATTATTTATATGAAAGTATTAATCTGGTGTGTCATTTTGCTAAATGTAGGTATTTTATTTATTAAATTAAAGGGTATGGCTTGGCTGATAAATCAATGAGCTTTGATTTTTTAATTTTTATTAAACATATTTCATTAAGCATGATTAAGAACGTGGACTTGAGATTTTTTCACGGTAATATTACTGAAAAATTTAATACTATTACTTATATATTTTGAAAATTAATATTAATAAAAATTAAGTGTATGAATATATTATAAAAATAATAAATAAAATAATATTAAGTTATTTTAATTATAAGTAAAATACCTGGATAAAAGTATTTTATATAGCATATAATATAGAAGGTATTGCACAAATGGGAGGATTTATAATGTGAATTCGAAGGGCATAATAGACTTTTTAGACGAAAGATTTGTAAAATCTGGTCAAAGTGATTATTGTGATAACTAGAGCATAATAAAATAATTTTTGTGTAACAAAAGAAAAAAAGTGACTTTTTGATAATAAACACAAAGTTGAATAACTTTTATGTAACAAAAGAAAGAAAAATAACTTTTGAATAGTAAACACAAACTTCAATAACCACACATGAAATTTACTCATTAAAATTCTATATTTACCTTTCTTTTAAAGGACATGACATGTGTCATCGCGTGAGGAAACGA
The DNA here is from genome assembly GCA_002018475.1 of Nicotiana obtusifolia. Lineage (NCBI taxonomy): Eukaryota > Viridiplantae > Streptophyta > Magnoliopsida > Solanales > Solanaceae > Nicotiana > Nicotiana obtusifolia. The sequence goes on along the minus strand of MCJB01013925.1, from coordinate 70,588 downwards.
ACCAACCCAGTAACAAAAACAACCATCCTTTTTCGGGTACAGTAAGGCCGTAACACATCTGACGCCTCTTCCTCCCAATTCTAAATATTGTTTTAACCAATATTTAGTGTGTTTATATTTTGACATTTTTTAGTAAAAATTTTGACTCCGTCACTGTATATGTGTGTTACAATTCCTTAGCAATATTCTTGTTTTACCAGTAGAGGAACCGAAATGAGTGGTGCTTTTGAAAATGAAATAGTAGTTATAATACCATAGAAATTGACATTTTAACAAAAAGAATGTTGCGCCCTCGTCCTAATTTGTGTGCTATTTTTTATTTTTTAGTCGGTTTCTAAAAGAATATCATCTTTTGTATTTAGTAATAAAATTTTTAATTGCTCATTTTATCCTTACCGAGATCATTATAACCACACAAATATCTATGGCTCATTTTAGACCATAAATTTTAAAACTCATTATTTCTTTCTTAAATTTCGTATTTAATGAAATACCATCACTAAAATTGGGATGGCGGAAATAATTTCTATTGCTCAACCCATTTCATTTTATATAATAACCTTTGATTGGACACAATATTTGGAATAAAAAGAGAAACTTTTGATACATAACAAAATTCACAAGTACCCTTAGAATTTGTGCTTTTAAATATGCCACAACTTATTGTAGTTATATCAACAAGTCATAAGAATAAACATAAAGTTTAAAGTTTCATCTTTTTCTTACATATTAAAATGGAATTCGTACCATATAAAATCAAAACAGAAGGATGTATATCCTAGTTCTACAGAAAGTGCCAGTCATGGACTATCTTCTTGTAACAATAGTGAGTCTCGTCCTGGGAGTGGAGCCAGGTCCACTCTCCGTATAACGTGGTAAGTGAAAAAATATAAAATCTTTAATTGCATAGTTACCTAATATCTTGTCATATTAGTTAAATGTGTCGCGTTCTTGTTTAAAAAATAATTCAGTGCTTGCACCTTATTTAAAAATCTATCACCTTTAAATAAACAGGTAACATGTTTTTGTGCCTGATAATTGAATTGTTGGCAATTTAATTTAAAACATAAATCTTAACTTATTCACGGTTCATGGAGACTTCCTTTCAGACATCCTTTAGACCAAGTCAAGTCAAAGATTAAAGCATGAAACCAAGATTCATGACGATCATAGACCTCCCTTGTTGACGAAACCAGGAAATCTCTGAACTACTTAGGAACATGGAATTATAGGGGACTTTTAAAGTCTTTATTTAAGTTTCAAAGACTCAAGTCTAAAGACATAAGTAGGAGGTACACTTTTTTGATTAATACTAATAGCACATATTTTGACAACTCTAAAACTTTCTTATTTACACAACTAACCCCCTCCCCCCCTTCCGTCCTATCCTTCTTCTCTGTCACGACCCCAAAATCCCACTGAGGTACTCGTAATAGCACCTAGTCTCTAAAACAAGGTAAGCCTAACATACAAGAGAATTGATAGAAATAACAGCTAAGAATATTAAATAAAGCTGATAAGTCTCGTGATAACATCAATACTGAATAACAATCACAATATTCCCAAAACCCGGTGAAACTGAATCATAAGCACTACAGATAATGTACTAGTAATCTCTAAATACAACTCTGTTTGAAGTAAACATAAACAGTAGTAAGGCAATAGAAGAATGTGACTCCGAGGCCTGCGAACACCAAGCGGGTATACCTTTAAGTCTCCGATGTAACTGGGTCCACTCCTTGGCGTCCGGCAAGAGCAGATGTACCTGGATTTGAACAAAAATATATAGAAGCATAGCATGAGTACGCCACAACGGTACCTAGTAAATATCAAGCCTAACCTCGGTAGAGCAGTGACGAGGCCAGGTCAAGACACCTACTAGGACAAAGAAATCTTAATAGAGTATAACATAATCTAATAACAAAAAGTAAAGAAATAGATAATAGCAGAACAATACGATGATATAAGGCTGACAACGGGGATTAGAGCAATAAGGGACAACAAAGAGTTAGCATATGATAAGAACAACAACAGATCAAGTACCATAAAAGTACAATGTAGCAACAAAAAGGAAAGACAATAACCGTTCAAATCAATAAGTCTTTTCACATAGAGTGTTCAACAAGAATCACAACCGAGGTACAACACCTCGTTTTCACATTTCAAAAGTCATAATCACAATCTTTCTTATATCGTCGCGTGAGCCTTACATTTATATTTTAAAAATATTTTTTTTCGTAATAGCTACACGCGCTTTAGTCCCCTTATCTAACCGCGTGGCTTCAAGTAATTCCCTTACTAGCAACACGCGTATGAATCAAACCTTATCTCGCCGCATGCACATCAACCCCCATCCTTATACCACCACACGCACATCAATACCATAACACAATAATAAACTTGCACCATATGTGCCCATATGCCACAACTTTGCCAAAATCAACAATGGCCGCCATTACTTTCACACTTCTCTATCCAATGTTACCATAATACATAGCCCACGACTCAACCACAATATGTACAAAAATCTCAATAACAAACAAAATAAATAAGAAACAACGCAACGAGGAAAGATATCTAAATTCGTGTTTCGAGACTTTCAATTACTTAGTATAGGTTATTTGGACTTGTTAAAATGGTTTTGAGGTGACTTGAAGGGCTCGGGTGTGATTCAGACACTTCTCTTTAAAAAGTAAAATTTTTTGAAGTTAAGAAAGTTTAAGACTTTGATTTGAATCTTGATTCTTGGATATTATTTCTATATGTATTTTGAGTATAAACAAGTTGTAATAGACTATATGAAATAGTTAGGATGATTGGATGGCGTCCGCAGGGACTTGCATGAGTTTCGGCGCGTTTGGAGCAAATTCTGAAAGATTTGAAGTGCTGCAATTTAGGTTTCTGCACTTGACCTAACTTCATAATAGAACTGACTGCAATCTATAAGGAATTTGGTAAAGATGCCTTGATGAATGTTGTAGCCCTCCGAACCTAGTTTCCAAAAATTCAAGTGTTTGTTATTTCAGTATTAGTATTTATGACTGATTTAGTGAATAAAGGGCAATGCATTTTTCACTAAAACTTACTATATTTGTGTATATAACCCCATTTAGTCCTTGAACTTCAATTTATCATTTGAGAGCTAGTGAGCTCGGATTGAGGTAATTTTGTCACGATCCAAAATCCTACTAGGTCGTGATGACACCTAACCCTAATGCTAGGCAAGCCAAACAAGGACATGATAACCAAAATAATTGATTATTCATATCATGAAATATAACGACTAAATTCTATACAACCTCCCAAGTACTGGTAGTACAAGTCACAAGCGACTACAAATAAGATTACAAATTCAATTTGAGAAACGATACATCATCTGTTTGAAATTTACATAAACAAAAATACAAATCCTAAACTACCGCGAACCAATGGTAGTCTGTATTTGGAGTGCTGATACGCCTCCAATGCTAGGCTCCATCCTCCATGGCTACACAGCTCCAGGATCTGCACGCAAGGTGAAAATGTGTAGTATGAGTACATCCGACCCCATGTACTCAATAAATATCTTGGTTAACCCCGGTGAAGTAGTGGCGAGATTTTTAAGTTAAAAGATACTCACTAATATAACATTGCATATAGATTTTGCAATAGGAACAATACTAGAAATAACAAAGAAGAGTACAAGAACAAAGATGCGAAGCAGTAAATGACTACTAAAGAAATCATGGTCAGTTTCCTTATATCACATGCAAATCTTTTCTTAAAGCGATAACCACCAAACAACATAGTAAATTCATGAATCTTCATAGTATGAGGAAAGTGTTCAAGATATCAAGTCAAATGGAACGACAATACCCTTCGTGCATTCTCACCAAATATATAAATGTATGTTAAATCAATTAGTACGGTAACACCCGTCGTGCATTTATCTCATCCTCACCAAATATTTACGTAATAGTACCAACGAGGTAAAAGAAATGCTAATAAAAGTAACGGTGAAGTTGAAAATACACAGTTAGTGATAACGAACACGTAAGAACATACGAACAACGATAACAGACAGGGTGGAAGGCACAGAAGCAATGATAACAATTAAGGTAATAGGGCATAAATTTCACTATCTAGCAAAGTAGAAGGTTTAGATGGGAGCACAACAAACAAGGAAAAGGCATAGTTGTAAATATTACAAACAAGACGGAAAACATGATTATGACCAAATAAACAGATAGCAAACATAGATAGCACCATAATAATTAAGGCAAGAAGAAAAGATGTGACAACGACAACAAGTCACATAGAAAGCATAGGTGCAGCAATGACGACTTGGAATAAAGACATAAATTTATATCTAATGGCACATCATCACCCTTTTTGCTTTACTCTGTTCCTCATATGATAATGTATATGCAATGGAACGACATCACCCTTTGTTCTTTACACTCTTCCTCACATGATAATGTAAACCAATTGCACAACATTATCCTTTATGCATAATAATGTATATGAAACGGCATGGCATCATCATTCGTGTATTACACTCTTCCTCACATGATAATGTATATGCAATGGCACCACATCCCCCTTTGTGCTTTATACTCTTCCTCACATGATAATGTATATGCAATGGCACGGCATCACCTTTCGTGATTTACACTCTTCCTTACCAAGCACATGGATAACAATGGCAAGCAAGGTAGGAAGCATGGATAACATCAGGAAGAGTGGTTTAACAAATACACCACATGAACATCAATCATAGATCTCGAGCCAATAACAATTCAATATACCTCAAGAACCTTATTATTCAAGTATCTCGATAAAACTCAAACATACTTTTCAATGTAAGTATGGAAACAAAGTACCTCAGAACTTCGGTTATAGACATGTAATCCTGATTAGGTATAGCACATCAACAGTTTCACAAGAGGCCATCAAATTTAATCTAGTTATGACAAGCTAAATCATGGTTTTCAGTGTTGAAATTCATATTCATACTATTATAGAAGTCAAGTAAAACATGAGGCAAGAAAATCACATAGTCCTACAAGGCACAAGGAATCATATAATCTACCCCGAGCATGGATACCCTGGCACATGCAAATACGCTCGTCACTTCGCATATACATCAGTTCCCCATATAGCAAACAATATCATTTTATTGAAAAAATTTCCCCAATAAAGCTAGGCAAGATAATTACCTCTTCCAGAAATAAGTCGATAATCAACCATGGATTTTTCTTTAGAACAAGCCTACAAACCAATCAAATCTAGCCAAATATCATTCAAAATATTCAAAATAAACTTTAGAAACTACCCACGAATGAAAAAGATTCAATCTTTAGCTAAATTAAAAAAGTTAACAAAAGTCAACCCCGGGCTTGCTAGGTCAAAACCAGTATTCGGATCAAAACCCGATTACCCATTCACCCCAAGCTTGGTTATGTGATTGTTTCGAAATCTGACCTCAATTTGAGGTCTAAATCTCAAATTCATAAAATTCCTAAATTCTACCATGAAATTCTTAGATTTGATGTTAAAAACTCATGAAAGTAATTGAAATTGATTGAAAACAAGTCAAAGATGCTTACTAATGAATTTGGGAAGAAAAAGGTTCTTCAAAAATCGCCTCTAGAGTGTTTAGCGTTGAAAAATGGTATAAAATAAGCGAAGTTCTTATTTTCTCCTCTTTTACCCAGCTGCAAGTATTGCAATTGCGAACTCTTGTCCGTAATTACGAAGCTCGCATTTGCGAAACACTAATCGCAAAAGTGACCAGTGCAAGAAGCCCAAGAAGTCGCAATTGTGACAAAATATTCGCATTTGCGACTGCCACCTCATGCGCATTTGCGATCAAAGCTTCACATTTGCGAAGCTGGCCAGCCTTCCCACACGGCGCAAATGTGACAGGTGTATTGCCTTTGTGGAGCTCCCAAAGTCTGCATTTGCGATAAAAATATTGCATTTGCGAAGTGCCCATTCCTCAGCTCCCTTTGCAGATGCGAGCATTCACTTGCAAAAGCGAGGCTCGTATTTGCGAGTAGTATTCCCGCATTTGCGAGATCTGCAAGTTGACACCAACAACAACTATGCATCAGCTGTTCCAAACTCATCCGCAATGCGCCCGATACTCGGTCGAGCCCCTCAGGCTCTAAACCGACCATGCACACAAGTGTAATAAAATCCTACAAACTTCCTCGCTACCTCAAATCATCAAATTAACCACCAAATAACAGGCATCGATCATCAAAACTCAAGAATATCAACTTTAAAATTCATTTTCACAATTTTCATATAACATGCCGAAATGCGCTCGGGTCACCCCGAACCCCAACCAAATTACGTACAAGTCCAAAATCATCATATGAACCTACCGGAATCATAAAAAGACCAAATTTGAGGTCGTTTACTAAAAATATTGACCGTGGTCAACTCTAGCTCTTTTTAAGTAAAAAATTTTATTTTCTTCAAAATTTTACGTAAAAACTTTCTGGAAAATGACACGGACCATGCACGTAAATAAATAAACATTAACTGAAGCTATGAGAGGTCTTGGAACACTGAGATTAAATCTAGGACGGGTCATTACAAAATTTTGAAGTGATTTTCTCCTAAAATGTTGGAATAAAAGATTATACTCAAATTTATGAATATAACATGAATCCATCAATTATTTTTTCTTAGAATCAAGGATTCAAAAGAGGGAAAAATAAATTTTGAGCCAAAAGTTAAGAAAGTGAAGTTTACGATTTCGAACACCAATTTGGACTCAAATTTTGAAATTAAATATAGTTAGACTTGTGAGGTTATAGGTAAACGGAATTCGACCTTTATTTTGAGATTTGATCATGTGGACCCCGATTGACTTTTGTTGACTTTTGAGATTTTGTTAAAGATCGAAGCCTTATCATTTGAAATTGATTGATATAGCTTTATTTTACTTCTTTACCATTATTTGGGCTAGATTGGGCTCGTTTGATGGATTTGGAGCTAGAAAAGGCAAATTCTGAAGAATAGAGCTAGCCCGAGATAAGGTAAGCATCTTGCTTAACCTCAACTTGAGGTAATATTTTCTAAAATAGAATTGGATGTTACATGATATGTATTTGAGGGTGACTTATATGCAGGTGACGAGTGTATATACGATATTATTGTTATACCATGCTTGAGATAGATTTTAGGCTTCTGTATACCTTGATTGAATACATGCTTTACTTGTAATATATTTTAAATTATTTGTATGACACTTGGACTTTCTTATTCATTCCAGAGATTATGTCTAGGGTTTTGATGCTTTATTTGGACATGATGATAATTTTTCTGATGGATTACATGCCGATGTTGTAGTCATACATTATACATATGCTATCATTTCTTGTACATATGCATACATCCCTGCATGGTTATTTCTCTGTCCATGTGCATCATACATGCTTATCTCTTACTCATATGCATACATTCTTGCACATGATTCTCTTATATGGATTGAAATTATGGCATGTGAGCTGTCTATTGCAGTTAAAATGATTATGGCACGTGAGTTGTCCGAGCAGTTGAGATGATTTTGATATGTATATTGTTCGTGCAATTGATATTGTTATGGCATGATGGTTTATGGCGTGCAATTATTGTGATATTAATATATTATGACAGGATGAGTTTTCATGTGGCGCTTGGATATGATCCATCCCTTTGGAGTCAGATGATCACCCATGTTAGCTTGGGCCCTGTGAACGCAGGTGATACATGTATCATGTTGGAGAACATGGTATTTGCTGGATATGTTGGAGCATACGGGATATGCTGAATATTAATTTTGGTTGAATCTTGAGCATGCATTGACATTCTAGATTCATGTAGAAGCATTCATGCACATGATTCTTCTATATGGATTGAAATTATGGCATGTGACTTGTCTGTGCAGTTAAAATGATTATGGCACGTGATTTATCCGTGCAGTTGAGATAATTTTGACACATAAGTTGTTCGTGCAATTGATATTGTTATGGCATGATGGTTTATGACGTGCAGTTATTGTGATATTAATATATTATGGTAGGATGAGTTTTATGTGGCAGTTGGATATGATTCATCCTTTTGAAGTATGGTGATCACCTATGTTACCTTGGGCCTTGTAAGTGCAGGTGATACACGTATCGTGTTGGAGCACATGGTATGTACTGGATATGTTGGAGCACATGCGATATGCAAGATATTAATTTTGGTTGAGTCTTGAGCATGTATTAACATTCCAGATTCATGTATATCATTGACATATGCATATTCATGTATTTAATATATATTCAAGAGACTTGTTAGTGAATTGTTGGACAGTTGGAGGGTGTCATATTGAATTACATGTAGATTTTTTATCATGCATATGCACTTTAGACTCATGTAGGTTAGCATTCGTATAATTGCTAGTTGAAAATTAATGTGAAATTGGATCTTTATTATGCATAAACACTCTACATTTAGGTAAAAGTATTCGAGTTAAAGCTACTTGGTGCAAATCTCCTTTATATGCAGATTTAGTGCATTTGTATATGCTTTGATCTAATTATTTAGAAAAGCACGCTTGTTACCATCTTCTTTTGTTGTGCACCTTATTATTGATATTTGTTGTTCCATGGCTGTTTCTTGGTTATTTTCTTTGTTCTTTATATGCTTATGAGCTGCACAGGTTATATATATTGAATATATTTTGCTAAACCATGCCACTACTTTGTTGAGGTTAGTCTTGATATTTTACTGAGTACATGGGGTCGGTTTTACTCATACTATACTTTTGTACCTTCTGTGCTGATTTTGGAGCAAACGGACTACGGAGTTCGAGGATAATCATGGAAGACTTTAGTATTCCAGTCATTAGCCGCCATATTATCACACATCTCCATTGGGAGGTGCGTCCGGCATACGAAGCCCCAAGGCCCGTGCGAACCAACGTCCATACTTAGACCCTTCAACATGAAATTTGGCCAACAAGGCCTCCCAACCTAATACCAAAAAGTATAATTTCTCACAACTGACTATGAAAGAAGCTTCAATAGAGCCACACACAAAACTGTTGCCAATAAAGTCATAACCAATATTCATATACACGCCGTACACTAGTCTACAAGCCTTCAAGAGTACCATAATATACAACTTGGTAGGGACAAAGACCCACCATATCCAAAACTATAGAAACATATGCTTCGGTACCTATCGACTTCTGTACAGCTACTCCGGAGAAGTAGAGTGTGACAACCAACTACTGAAATGTACACCCTACTAAGGAGGGACGACGAACTATTTGTACCTGTTGGCATGGACACAACGTCCAAAAGAAAGGGGCGTCAATATGAAAGATGTACTGAGTATGTAAAGCTGATAATATATGTAAACCAAAAGCATAACATAAGAGATATGAATGCTCAATTTCAATCTGGACTCCAAAGACAAGCCACCAGGGGCATGCACTGTAGTAACCATGAATCATGACTGTATGCAAGTTATGTAAAAATCAAGCCACTTATTGGGGATATGCATTAAATATTTAATAAAATGTAATATCAGTCAACCACTGTTTTGGGCATACCATCTCATATAGCACCCGGCCTCGAAGAGGACTCGGTAAAGTCTGATGCTTTCATCACCTCGTACTCGGCCTCTAGAGGTCTTGATTGTGCCTGGCCTCAAGAGGACTCGGTAATGTTTCATATCACATAATTTTGTACCCGAACTCGTAGATGACTCGGTCGTAACCAGCCACACAAGGGCTCGATAAATACTTAACATCATGTCTCATCATAGCCAACTGATCAGTGGTTGCATAATATATGTCATACCCAGCCGACTATAGCGTGTCTTGGTAAAGTAAATATATATATATATATATATATGTATGTATGTATGTATGTGTGTGTGTGTGTGTGAGTGTGAGTGTGTGTTTGTGCAATGCAAGATCAATTTCAAGAGGTATCAAGGTTAGACTCAGAGTAAATTACATTTCATGACCACAAGATACCATCCGGGAACATCTCAAACTTGAAAGAAAATGCCACCGATAAAGAATGAATAAAAACATGAACATCATTATCAATAAATGCTTAGAACAGGTCATTCTTATAACATGAGAATTACTCAAAAGGGAACGCTTATATCAAGACATGCCAATGAAAGAAAGTGCCTTACATACCTTTTTTTGAAGAACTAACTACGCCTCCAGGATCCTTACACTTCTATTGTAATTATCTTCACTTCCAAGGAAATCTCCAAAATCATTACTATAAGAATATAGATGATATAATGATGATCACGAGCCTCTTTACTTTAATTCATTAAGTTCGCTTTTGGTTCTAGCGCTAAATCATTTAGGGAATTCTTATAAAGCTTGAGAACATTTTTGGGTGCTAAAGCTAATAATTTCGTGTAGCCTCAAAATGAAGAAAGCTATGCTGCTTTTATATCCAGTCAGGAATCTCCACCGCACCAAGTGCCACACGGGTAGCCCCGCACCGGCCACTGCGTCCGGTGGGGCAGCCGGCACAATCTAGTGAAATGTAATCACCTTTTTGTTCCACTAGTGTGTCGCCGGCCGATTGGTTGTGCTAAAACCTCATTAATTTTAGACTTCATGTATGGGATGTAACATCATCCCCCTCTCCCGCTTCGAAACATTCGTCCTCGCATGTTGGTCTAAATACTATTTTCCATAGCCTAAAACAAATGAGTGTATTTGGATTTCGTATCGTCTGCGGCCTCCCATGTCATTTCTTCTACATTGTTGTTTCTCCAAAGTACATTATCTGACTCCACCTCTTTGGTTCACAACTTACGAACTTGGCGATCTAGAATAGCTACCGGAATTTCTTCATAAGATAGATCTTCTGTGATTTGGACATCTTCAATGGGCGTAATGTGGGAGGGCCACCCAAGAATTTACGAAGCATGGACACATGAAATACCATATGCACTGCTCCCAATTCCAGGGGAACTTCAAACTTATAAGCCACTGGACCGATTGTCTGAATAATTCGATAAAGTTCGATGTACTGGGTGACTGAGTTTGCATTTCTTGCCAAACCCTATCAAACCTTTCATAAGCGATACCTTTAGAAGCACCCAGTCCCCTATAACAAATTCTAAGTCTCGACGTCAGTTATTCGAGTAGGATTTCGATCTACTTTGAGCAGTCAATAATTGATCTTGAATTATTTTCACTTTCTCTAAAGCTTTTTGCACCAAGTCAGGACCTAACAATTTGGTTTCACCAACCTCGAACCAACCGATAAGAGATCTGCACTTCCGTGCATATAGAGCTTCATACAGTCCCATCCGAATGCTAGCTATTTTTGTAAGCAAACTCAATGAGTGGTAGATGGTCTTCCCAACTCCCCTTGAAGTTTAGTGCACAGGCTCATACCATGTCCTCGAGTATCAGAATAGTGCGCTCGTCTTGGTCGTCCATTTGCAAATGAAAGGCTGTGCTAAGATTGATTCTTGTACCCAAACCTTCTTGAAAATATCTCCAGAAGTTAGTTGTAAACTGGGCACCTCTTTCTAATATAATATAAACCGGAACTCCATGAAGTCAAACTATTTCCTTAATATATATCTTAGCATAATCCTCAGCTGAATAAGTGGTCTTGACAGGCATGAAATAAGTTGATTTGGTGATTCTATCCACAATAACCTATATAGAATCAAAAGTTCAGCGAGAACATGGATTCCATGTTGATTACTTCCTATTTCCAGCTCGGGATTTCCATATTTTGAAGCAATCCTCCTAGCTTCTGGTTTCGACCTTAACTTGTTGGCAATTTGGGCACTGAGCAACGTATTCAAAAATGTTCCTCTTCATGTCATTCCACCAGTATAGCTGTCAAAGATCAAGATACATCTTGGTTGATCCCAGTTTAGTTGAATACCGGCATTGGTAAATCTCCTCCATTATCTGTATTCGTAGCCCCCTGAAATCGGGCACACCCAACCGGTCTTTATATTCGAGGACTATGTCCTTGAATAACTCGAATAATTGCTTCTTCTGGAAGGGAATGTTTTATCTTATTTTCACCAAGACCAGATCACTAAATTGTCGTGCCTTTAATTTGGCCATTAACGAGGATTCGGCCGCATTCTAAACTATGGTTCCTCCACCCTGGTATCAAGCAATCATACACTTAAATTGGCCAACCGGTACAAGTCTTTAGTCATCTCTATTATATCAACTTTCACATGCCATAAATTGCAGTAAACACCAGTTTTATCAAAGATGGTGATGACACGTGCTTCAGGAGCGGGAACCCTAGGTTATAGCCGCTACGAGGGGTAGAGGCTGAGGTCGAGGCTGAGGCAGGGGTAGAGCCAGAGTCCAAACCTGGGCACATGCAGTAGCACCTGCAACTACTCACGCGTGTTAGAGCAGTGCCAGGTGAGCCTCGGATGGATTTAGAGGATGAGATTCCAGTTCAGGTAGAGCTAGTAGGACCAACACAGGTGCCAGAGGGGTTTATTGCTACTCTAGTATTTCAGGATGTCTTGGTCCGTATGGTGGGCCTTATGAAAAGTATGGCTCATGCCGGTTTGTTTCCTATGGAACCCGCCATCTCTCACACCGAGGAGGTGTTCAGACTCCTGCCAATCATACACCAAAGTAGATGGCTCAGGGATACCCAAGAAGTGTTACTAGTTGGGGTAGTTCAGCTTATTATTGCCTTGCAGCCTGAGGTTAGTCCCATGATGTCAGCTGATGAGGTTAAAAGATGGATAGGTTCCAAAGGTTATTTCCTCCTCACTTTAGCGGTGCATCTTCAAAGGATTCCCAGGACTTATTGGACCGCTGTCATGAGATTTACAAAATTTGGAGCTATTTGAGTCCAATGGAGTTGATATCTTTTAGATGTATGGTTCAACCAAGAGGTGGTGGCAGAATTATGAGATAGGTAGACCATTAGGATCACCTCCTCTTACATGAGCTCAGTTTTCACAATTGTTATTGGAAAAGTTCATCCTATTCACTTGGAGAGATGAGCGATCCAGCCAGTTTGAGCATGTTTAGTAGGGTAGAAAGACTGTCACCTAGTATTAGACGATAATTGTTGATTTGTCTCATCATACAGCTATCCTAATCCCTACTGAGAGAGAGAAGGTGTGGAGGTTCATAGAGGGTCTTGCCTATGATTCAGACTTTAGATGGCGAGAGAGGTCGAGACTAAAACTTCTTGCACTTAGGTAGTGAAGATTGATAGGAGGATTGAGCGCATTCGAGGTCAGGGGAGAAGGGCGATATTTGATAAAAGGCCTCGTCATTTTGGTGGTTTCAGTGGTGCCTCATCTAGAGGAAAGGGTCACATACGTAGAGTCATGTTATCTTAACCAATTCTGTCAGTACTCCAGGTTTCACGTGGCACATCAGGTGGCCATAGTGCTTATGGACCTCGTTTCGAGCAGCTAGCATCCATAGCACCTTCAGCTCCAATTAGTGTACCTCCGATACAGAGTTATCATGGTGGTTATTTAGATTTTCAAGAACAGCTTCAGGTTCAATAGCCACGTCAATTGAGAGGTTTCTATATGTGAGGGGAATTCAAGCACGTCGCGATGTTTTGTCTTCGGTCGTAAGTAGTTTCCACATCAGGGTACTCGTGCCATGATTTTAGTATGGTTGTTGCACCCTATTTTGCACTAGTCAAGACAGGATTCAACTTGTGGTTTATCTATTGTTGATGAAAGAGAGTCTCCACCTAATATTTAAAGGTATACTAGGGTACCTATTACTAAGTTATATTCCTTATAGGTCTGCAAACCGGTGAGATTATGGGTAAGGGTTCTTGTTCTTCTAAGGGGAAGGTCTTAGGCATCACTTAAAATCTACCTGAGGTAGCTCCATAAGACTTAGACTAATTTATGGAATCAATTGTTTTACACTACGCTTGATTACTATTAGGGCATGACTTATTGTATATATTAAAAGGAGTGCACATATAGGGGCTGTATGACTTAAGAGAGATGTGAGATGATAGAAGAGTTATGGGAGGTTAAAATAGTTATAGAAGTAATATATATTTTAAGGCTTGTAATAAAGAGATTAGATCATGGGGGTAATTAACTTAGGGAATAGATGTTTACATGATTCTAAAAGATGTTGGTAAGAGAGTGATTCTAAATGTACCTTGATTTAAAAATCTGAAGAGGGGCGATCCTTTTAAACTCATTTGGGGTGACAGTACCTTACTTTTTTCATGAACAAAAAAATCTAATTTCACTTCTTGTTAATAAACCGGCGATTCTTTCCGATTTCCTTTATGAAAATGGAACTGATGTTTTGATTAGAGTCTGGGCTTCAAAATCTTTTAAGAGAGGTGAGTGGACAAGATGAATATATTATAATTAGTGGAGCGAAGATTAGTTACTAACTAATTCTCTTTAAATCCTATATTGTTTAAAGTTTGCCTATGTTTCAGGTGATATTAAAGCATAAAGGTAACATACATGTTCTAATAGATTATTATTAAATACATGATACTGAAATATGATAAAACGACAAAGGCAGTAGGCAAAAGTAATAAAGAAGTAAACTAGGCTATGGAAGAAATGAATAATAATGAATGAAATGAGGGAAAAGAAAACTGGACTCTGATGGTTGGGCCTCAAGAAGGTAGGCCGAGCAATTGAAAGATGCGGCTATAGCTGCTGGATCCTTCAGAAAAATGCAACAAGGCTGGTTTGGGCCTGAGTTCCTTAGGAACTCACCAAGCCCAAATATGTAAGTGCCCAAATATGTAAGTGCCCAAAAAAGAAAGAAAGTCATTAGATATATACTCCACATTCTCAGCATATTCAAACATGTATGAAATATATATAGACAAACAACTGGAACAAGAAATTTATCAATAATTGAATACTATGGAAAATTACATTAATGTGGTAGTTATACTCGGCAAACAATTTACATTGATAACCTTTTGTTGTCACTAAACATTAAACCCCTAAATAACTAAATGTGCCAATGAAATAAGGGCTACGGAGGAATTTCTACTCAAGGTTGATGCCCCTTTTGAATCCCCAGACACTTCAAAGTTCCCAAGGGACTCAAGGCCCAGGGCAATGCTTGTGCCGAGGAGGGCAGCCCAACCTAGAGTTAAACTCCACTGACAAATACCCTTAAACACTAACAACATGTTTTCCTTATAGGTTTAAATGCCAATGAGGCCATTTCAATGTAAACTAAGTGCTATGACATTACCTAGCACAAAATATGCTTTCCCTCCTAACATATGAACATATAATCTACATTTGACACCAAACAAAATACATATCAGGTGCAATTAAGGATTTGACTTTCGAATGTACACAAGAAAGGAGCAAAAACATCACTAGCATGCTATAAAGGTGAACACTAGAGAAGAGCACACTCAAAAGGAAAGGCAAGCTATACAGGGTCATATATGCAACAACACAACAGATATAGATGTTCATGCCTTTGGCAAACCAACTGTAAACTGATTGGTTTACCACAAGAACATACATGGGTTGATAATACTACTTAACACGTTAAGGTAATCAATGAAGATTCAAACAAAGCAGTCATGGCTAAACATTTTCACAAGAGTTATCAAAGGTATCAAGAACCAGATTAGACTCTTAACATGACTACAAATTTGCAGGTTTGAACATGGAATCCTTAAGGGCTCAATAAAGTTATATCCTTAACAGCATTAGCCCCTAACTGGTCATCATGCTCTGACAGTATCAACAAAGGACCTAATAAGATTTAAGGATCAGATCTAGTTTCAAATCAACAATAGGGAAAGGATTGAGGTGGTTCTGGACAAAGCATGATATCAGGAATCAAATAGAAACATACAGTATTTAGTTAGCTACCTGAACACTTCAAGTGTAGTAATAACTTCATATAGACAGAGGTGCTTTACACATTTATAGAATCAGCTTAAGCATGACATGAGGGGAAAAGTTACAGATAAAGGAAAACATTGTATCAAAACAAATTTAACCCAAACATAAGTCTAGTTCAGCATCTAAGTATGAAATGGTCATGCTTCTATTTACATAAATTATCATTTGGTTATAACAAAGTAATTAATTCCTATATTTTAGAGAAGATAGTCTTAAAGATAAAATACATGTCAACTTTTCAAAGACCAATAATAACTTAAAAGGATTAGAGACAGAGACGTACTATACTAAGTAAGCCTTGGATTGAATATGCAGCTGAAGATGTTAACTAGTCAAGAAACAACCAAGTTTAGCTTAACTACAAATTATCAGACATTTATAACAAAGAAAAAGAAATAGGGTCATGATTGTTTTATGGGGGAAAGATAACTCAATCTCAACAGAGTGTATAGTAAAGATTCATGAAAAAGAAGATAGTTCAATTCAAACAAAACAGGTCAACAGGTGCAACCATGACTAGATGAGATCATGAAAATGTCATAATGACAAACCAGAAATGGTCTTCACAATTTAATAGACATAAGGATAGAGAGGAGAAGCATATAAACACTTAGAGATTCAGGCTTAAGTTAGATGGTGTGAACTTAAGAACCTTCAGATTCATCTCAGTCATGGTTATCAGAAAGTGAACTCAACCACAAGACTAATAGAGTATAGAGAAGCAACATATAAAAGTAAAGGTCACTGCAGGATCATCAATGAAAGGCTGTGAAGCTTAGGTAAGTATGAAAAACCATTCAAAGCACATTATATCTTAAACACATAAATTTTTGGAACTCAGTGACAAAAATATCAAGAATAACTTAATAGCTTGATCAATCATCAATCAAAGACTCGAAAAGCAGGACAAATAATCACAAGCAGGCATTAGAATAACAAAATATAAGCACTAACATACTAATCTCAAACACCAGAAATGACTATGATTCTCAGAAGAAAACTTCTACATTTATAGCATTTAAAAGAGATGAACAAAAGAGAGAGATGAGAGATGTGCTGACCTTTCTAGGGGCAGCAGATCAACCGAACGTTCTCTTGGTTGCTTAACACCCTAGGAAACTTAAGTTCGAATCAACGAGAGTACTGGGGAAATGAAAAGAAAATAACAGTGAGAAAACCTAGGCTTTTTGAACTCTAAATTTTCTTAGATGATATCAGTGTTAGGTCGTAGTGTTCGTGTCTGTGTCTGTGTTTGGTGAGAACACTAAAAAGGCCCCTTTTATAGTGCCATTTAAGGCTCTAGGATTTCACAAGTTCAAATCAGTAGTGGAGAGTGACGCATGGCAGATGATGATAGCAAATCGAGTAAGAAAATTTTGAAGACAGAGGGGAATCCAGTGTTGAGTTTACCCGAGAGGGGAAATTGATTGTTCAAGGCTTTAAACCAACGAACAAACCCTAAAACCCAGAGTTCACTTCGTTTGACCTCTGGGTATAGAATTTCATGATGAATCTCTGAAAAAAGTTTCATGCATGCTCCGATTTGACGGAGTATTAGAGGATTTGAAGGATTTGATGTTTCATGTTTGAGCTTAGGGTTCCAGATTTTAGGCATTTTAATTTTATCGATGAAATGGGGAAGAAACCAGAAGGAGATGAATCTCTGATCGATTTGGGACCTTGCATGAATTAATGTAAGGTTATTTTGATTAATTTGGTTTATGAGGTTGAGAGAAAAGAAAGAGGAAAAGGAAAGAGAGGCGACGAGGTCAGAGAAGAAAAGATTTAGGGTTTGGGTAGTCGGGAGTCGGTCTCTAGGGTTAAGAATGCAAGATGGAATATGGGCTGTTTGATCATTTGATCAATGGCCCTGATAAATCGGGGCTTAATGTTTTTAAAGAAATTAGTTTGGGAAAATACGGAACCGTTGGATTTGTGTGATCCAACGGTGGAGATAATATCTGGTAAGAGGTTAGAAACTAAAGAGAAAAACCGAAAATAACATGGGCCGACGATGGTATGGATCAATGGCTCAAATCATTTGTGTTTCTATGTGAGGGTGGGAGACAAGTGACGTGGCAAGGCGTTGATTGGTGCAAATAGAAGTTAGATTGCCATGGTGGAAAGATATGAGTGTATGGTTTGGGTATATTTTCAGACTGGGCTTGTCAACTTGGCCAAGATTAATTTAAAAAATGGCCATTTTATCTTTGATTCAAGAATTACAATTGTGGCCTTTTTGTCTTTTAACCCCTTTTGAATTTAATTTAAATAATATTAATAATTGTTAATAAAATGTAGTGAAAATTATAGTTACTATATACTACTAATTATTTTAAATTAATAATTTATAAAAATACTGTATTTTCTACATTGTAACACTAATTTTGAATTTTCAAATAATAATTCTATTAGCTAGAAATTAAAGAATAATTTATCGAATTAATTATGCAACCTATATAATGTATATAAGAACTATTTTGATAATCTTAAAGTAGTAATTATGTTGGTAATTGCATAATGTTAATACTACGTGATTAATTTTAAAGCTAATATTTGGTTAATTTGTGAAAAATAGATATTTATTACTGAAAATACTTTGAAAATAATTATTGATAGTTATTAAGTATAAATAAATAATTTAAAAAGGGAGGGTCAAAATTGGTTGTCAACACCGGTGGCTACACTACCCGCTCAGCCAACTAGAGGTGGGAGGGGGGGAGGGGGGTCAGCCAGCCAGCTAGAGGTGTATCTTTGAGGTGGAGAATACATTTATGGGGTTCAACCTCGTTGTTATGCATTCCTGGCTATGCCTAAGGCAGAGTCGTTTGATGTAATTATTACAAGTATTATCTCAGTCTGTCATAGATATGCTTCGATGTTGTTTGGTCTGGGTTCTACATATTCTTATGTGTCTTCAAATTTTGTATTGCACTTGACTATGCCTCAGTATTCTCTTGATATTCCTATTTATGTGTCTACACTGGTTGGAAATTCTATAGTAGTTGATCAGGTGTACCGGTCTTGTGTTTTTACTATTAATAATTTTGAAACTATAGTTAATCTCTTGTTGTTGGATATGGTGGATTTTGAGGTTATTCTTGGTAGAGATTGGTTGTCCCCGTATCATGCTATTGGATTATCACGCCAAGACTATGACCTTTGCTATGCTAGGGTTGCCGAGATTGGAGTAGAGACAGATCCTTGTCCATTCTTCTAGTAGGGTGGTTTCATTTTTGAAGGCTCTGCGTATGGTTGAGAAAGGATGTTTAGCATATTTGTCTTACTTTTAAGATTCTAGTATGGAGATTCCTTCTATGGATCTAGTACTGGTAGTGAGGGAGTCCCTAGAGGCATTTCATGCAGATTTATCGGGCATGCCACTCTATAGGGATATGGACTTTTGCGTTGACTTGGTTTTGGGCATTCAGTCCATTTCTATTCCACCATACTGTATGACTCTAGCTGAGTTAAAGGAATTAAAGGAGCAATTGTAGGATTTGGTTGATAAAAGATTCATTAGACCGAGTATTTCTCCTTGGGGGTGCACTAATGTTAATTGTGAAGAAGCAGGATGGTTCTATGAGGATAGGCATTGATTATGGGCAGTTGAACTAGGTTACTATCAAGAACAAATATCCATTGCTTCAGATTGATGATTTGTTTGATCATTTTTAGGGTGCGAAGGTATTTTCCAAGATTAGTTTGAGATCTATTTATCATCAGGTGAATATTAGGGCTTTGGATTTACCTAAGATAGCTTTTAGGAGTCGCTTTGGTCATTATAAGCTCTTGGTGATATCATTTGGTTTGACTAATGCTCAAGCGACTTTTATGAATTTGATGAACTGAGTGTTCAAGCCTTATTTGGATTCCTTCATGATTGTGTTCATTGATGATTTTCTGGTTTACTCTCGTAGTAGAGAGGAGCATGAGCAGCACCTACGAATTGTACTTCAGATGTTGAAGGATCGTTAGCTTTATGCTAAGTTTTTTATGTGTGAGTGCTGGTTGGACTCAATTGCATTCTTAGGTCATGTTGTATCTAGTGATAATATGAAGGATGATCCTAAGAAGATTGAGGCAGTTTAGAATTGGCCTAGACCTACTTCAGTTTCACGACCCAGCCTAGGGCCGCAGCAGATAACCGATACTAAGTGCCGATCATCACTAAACCTTTTGATAATCTACGTATCATGAATATAAAATGATAAACTGAACAAGCATAAGTGATAAGAAATGTACAATCTGGAAAGCTAACAAGGCTAACATATAAAAACATGCTAACTGCACATGTACATACCTACAGACCTCTAGGAGTAGTGAACTGAACAAGTACTGGACTGGACAGGGCCCTGCCATACCCAAACTAGTTGAATGTACACATACCAAAACATAAGTAACTCTGAGAGTCAGTGGAGTGACTCCAACAACTGGTGGATGGCCTACTAATGTGGCTCAGGCGTTGATCTATTTGTACCTACGCGGCATGAAATGCAGCACCCTAGAAGGGACGTAAGTATGATATGTACAAAGTACGTAGGGTGGAGAGCATATGTAAGCATACCAAAGTATGACTGTAAGTTGGAAATCTAAATATAAGCTGCAAGCAAAATAAGAGTCTGAACTAGCAACAAATCTGGAACTGAACCGAAGTTAAAGCTAAAACTGTGCTGAGACTGAACTACTATTTGAACTGGTACCTGTATGGCGTATTGGCTATATCCCCCAATCAGGTAACTGTACATTTTAACAAGCCTCATGTATAGTCATGCCTGACAAGAACTATGGGCTATATCCCCCTAGTAGGTAAACATATAATCAATAGATACGGTTGGTGTTATGGGCTATCTCCCCCCAGCATATAATCAATAGGCCTCACTGGCGTTATGGGATATATACCCCTAGCATAATCAATGTAAGCATATATGAGGCATAACAGATGTGGCAGCATCACATGGGCTAAAGAGATCATGAACGAAACCATAAACGTAATCTACGCTCGTCGTCCATACGTTGGAGAGAGGAACCTATCCCATTTTAGGGAGAAACTGAGTATGTACATGAGATACCAAGGCTAATTAATTCATTAGGATCCCTTTATGATAAATTTAGAACTAAGGAACTCAAAATTTATTAGCTTTTCGAATTTCCAAATATTTTCAGCAGAGTTTCCACTAAAACTGGATGATCCCAGAAAAAAAAAAACAACATGCACCAAAATATACACGGCAATGGATATCTGGCCAAGATGATAACAACAAACTAAAAGAGATCCCGTTATCCACAATAGTGTCAAACAATAGACAAAACGAAATTATGAACGTTATGTCGGCTCATAGTGGCTAACTTTCGACGTGAAAGTCTAAATTTGATCAGGAATAATATAAGAATCAACACATGATAATTAAGCTTATATAGTCTTAAATTAATCTACAGGATCATATGGGGTTTAGGTATACATAAAAATATCAAAGGGACGAAACAAACGGAAGTCCGGATGGCATTGGCCAAATGGGTGATTCGCCCTTTTTGTTTTTCTTATGATTTGAAGTTCCAACATAAACTAGTTTCTTCCATAAATCATATATGGAATTGAATAATATATACGGATACAATAAATGCTGAAATTTCCCTTGAAAAACTCTTAAAAGATCAAGAAGAAAGGCTAGAACATAGCTAAGCCAAATCATGCCGAAAACGAAATGAAAACCCTACATACCTCTTGTGTTCTTGCTTCCAAACCTTGTTACCTTTGATACACACATTTCCTTATGCTTTTATATATAAAATATATAGGTTAAAAGCTTTATTATCTACGAATCTCTTTTCAAAACTCGAGTTATAAGGAGGACGGCAAAATCTTACCTATGTCGTATGGATCGCGTTGATGTGCTCGCTTCTTGATTTTGAGTTGCGGATGATGGACTTGATTCAACACCCTAAGAAACCTCTTGGAGAGCTATGTAATCTCTGCTTGTGCATGAATTTTCTAGAAAATTAGGAAAAAGAAGACTAAGTCTTCTATTTATAGTAAGGTTGAAAGTCAACAACATATGTGCTTCACCGACCTTTCTTCCAACGCTCATTTCTCTTTATCCGGACGTCGTATGAGAGAATGGTCAAGAGATATGGAAGTACATTCCAGGACCTTCAATTTGGTATATAATATGTCCCGAAAAGACCTCATATAACACACAAAATTAATTGCTCAAAAAGTTACATGGCAAATCTTTAGTTGGTTTTTCCACAACTTAAATCCATTTTTTCCAAAACATTATATTCTATATCCAAACATCATATATAGTCATATTATGAATTTAAACTCATTTAAATAATTCTTTGCGAATCATTTACACAATATACCATATCACAAAAGTACGGTGTAACAATCCCCCCCTCCCCCCCCCC
>MCJB01013925.1:8485-48260 GCA_002018475.1 Nicotiana obtusifolia | reverse complement strand
CCCCCCCCCCCCAACCCAAGAACATTCATCATCGAATGTTGATTGAGGTATACAGAAGCATTAAGTAAAGATCTGTATGACATACCTAGAGTAGTGATGAGTGTTGTACTATATTTTTCACAAGTCAAAACAAACTACAACTTATAGTACTCTACAAGGTTATTTAAAGTTTAGAGTCGCCACCTAGTATTTTAGGTATACTAAGACACCTATACTACACTACGTAAGTACACTAAATTATGGTATACGAAACCGTTGAGATTCTAAGTAAGGGTTCAAATTATCTCGACGGGAAGGTGTTAGGCATCCCTCAAGATCCACAAAATGTAGTTCTGGTTGACTCAATCAAATACAAGAGGGATTGGGTAAAGAATAATTTATTTAATACACACACACACACACACACCAGAGGGGCGGAAGCTAGTCCCTGGAGGGGTAGAGGAGACAGGGAAATACGAGGAATGTAAGGAACAGGAAGCAAGCAATAAAATTAAACTCAGGCAGCAACCGAATGCAAGTATGTTAAAGCAAGATTAAAATATAAAATCTGGCGGCAAAGCCGTCCAGAAGTGTTATTGATAATAGGAAATTAAAATACAGATATTAAAAATTGAAACTTAAAAGCTTACAGGGGTTAAAGTTCTTAAGGCTTGAGAGGTT
Organism: Nicotiana obtusifolia; assembly: GCA_002018475.1. Lineage (NCBI taxonomy): Eukaryota > Viridiplantae > Streptophyta > Magnoliopsida > Solanales > Solanaceae > Nicotiana > Nicotiana obtusifolia. The sequence continues at coordinate 47,600 of MCJB01013925.1, read as the reverse complement.
TTAGTGAGAGAAATATGTAGAGAGAAGTATCCGAAATTTGGGTGAAGGATTGAATGCCTTCTGAAGTGTGTGAGGGGTCTATTTATAGAATTATAGACCGTGTTATAGTGAAAGTGTACAGTAATTTGCTACAGTGATAAGTGCACAGTAATCTAAAGTGAAGAGTGCACAGTTATCTACAGTAACATTGCTACAGTAACTTCCTAGAAAATTCTTTGCTAGCGTTATTTTTGATGTCAGCGACAAATTGGTCTTGATTTTGACTCATTCTGGGTCATAGTCAGAGTCTTCTTCTTCTTCTTCTTCTTATTGTGCTTCAGATGATGCTGATGATTGTTGATCGGCTATATTATTACCCTTTAGTTGCCTGATTATTTCTTCCATCTCCTGGATATATTATTCCTTGTTGGTCGATCCTGCAAGTCGTGCTATAACTAAGGACCTTTGCTGCAAAAAAAAGGATTTAGAAATATCAGTTGGTGATAGATACTTGGGGTTTTTGGCGAACCACTTTTCAACTGCAGGTACGTATGTGTCGGTGGCATCTCTCCACGCTTTGTACCATTTGCAATATCCTTGAAGGGCCAACCAAGGCATGCCCTGGTGTCCTTCTTTTTCATGGAAGAAAAATTTCTGCGTATAGATCCAAGGTATGTGGAATCTATGGGAAAATTGGATTAAATTGGAGATATGTTGGTCAGCATAAAATATGGAGCAAAAATATTTATAACCGTCTTTCATTGGTGATGGGAAAATATCTTATGAATGACCATACACAAGCCACCATTGGTGCAAAAATCACTCCCAAAGAAGAAAGTAGGAATATTTGTTGACATGATTCTGGAATGTGAATGCGTTAAACCATGTATCCCTGTAATCATAATAGCTAAAAAATTGTGGGTGAAAAGGCTGGAAAAGTTTTCTGACTTTCGTTGGGTGATCCCCCCATCCCTTTGGCGAGATTATTTTGTTGATCCATATCGTGGTATGTGTAACATATTTTTGGATTTTATCCAAAAAGAGTTTCAACAGACATGATTGAGTGTCTGCTAAGATAAATTCATAAAACTTCTGAATATGGGCAGGAGTTTTCTGAAGGAAATTGGCAGTGGGGTCAAGCATTTTCTTTGCTACTTCTGTAGGGTTGGAAATCCAAAGACATGGTTCGGTTCGAACGAGCGAATAAGTTATCTCGTTCTTGATATATTGATCTTCCTCAAACTAAGGACCTACTGAAGAAATTGGTTGAGACACGGATGAGGAAAGTGCCTATTTGGGTGCAGAAGGCACCGTGCATTGTGTAGTGGGGTTTTCACCACCACTGTGTTAATATCTCTTGTAATGGGACTTTTGGTCGCCACTTAATTTTTAGTGGGGCCTTTTGCCACCACTGGGTTGGTTGCGGTGCTTTTGGCAGCCACAACTGAAGTTGATGCCAAGTTGGAAGGAGTCAGGGCTTGTTCGGCGATCGTTTCTAGGAATTGTGCGATGTTTCTTGCCATTTCTCCTTGTTCTGGATGGATCATTGGTTTTTTGAAGTGAAACCCATAAGTTCTGACCATCTCTTAAAATCTGCTGTTGTCCATGTGGAAGCTGGCTATTGCTCAAATTGAATATTGTCATCTTCCGAAGAAGATTCTTCGGCGATGTCTTCCCATCTTTTGGGTTGGCAAATAGAAATTGGTTGTGCTGAAATTGGCTATGAAGAGACCACTATAGGAATACCTTTCATGGCATAATCAGCTGGGGACCTGCATTTTATCTGGCTGGGTCCAGCTTCTGTTGACTGCTGCTATTTGGCAACTGCTGTCGTTGATTGTTGTTTTAAAACAACTGTTGGAACTACTTTGTCTTTTGGCTGTTGTGTGACAGCCTGTGGCTTCTCCTCCGGGGGCGGCTGAGCTAACCTCGGGGATTTTGACTTTTTTGGCATTTTATCTGCCTTGTAGAAATTCTCGGGTTAGAAAATCAAGTATGAAATTTGAGCTTCCCTTTATGTATTCAATGTCAAAATAAAATATTGATAAAATAGCTTGCTATCTGGTGAAAATATGTTTAGAAGCATATTTTGCACATCCTTCTGTAGTAGCTGCTTTACAGTCAATGCGAAGCAAAAATTTTGGTTTAATAAATCTGATTGAAATTTTGATATGCATAAAACAATAACCAAAACTTTTGTCTTAATTGTAGGATAATTCTGTTGAGAAATATTCAAATATTTAGAAGTCTAAGCAATGATACTTTCTTTATTACTACGAAACTCAGGAGAGAGAGACTCTTGACTTTCAACTTAAGTTGTTTGACAGCATTGGTTTGGGCATTCGTCCAAGGAACTGGAGGCTTTTTCAATCTGTCGTGGAGGGGTTTAAGCAGAATGCTTAATCCCAGAATAAAATTGAAAATATAGTTGACACAACCAAGAAATCTTTGAAGCTGTGTCTTGTCCAGAATTTGATCTGGGAATTTGTCAGCAAATTGGAGGGATCACTGGAAAGGAGTAATAGTCCCTTGTTGGATGTTATGATCAAGGAACTTGATGTTTGTCTGGAATAAGCTGTACTTAGTTCTAGCAAGAGCTAATCCGTTTTCTTTAATAGTGTTAAAGAAAATTCCTAGATGTTTGAAATGTTGGTTGATGTTTGTTGAGAAAACTAAGATATCGTCTAAATAAGTTATAACAAAACTTGAATATGGATTAAAGATATCATTCGTTATCTTCTGAAATTCAGAAGGAGCATTCCTTAATTCGAATGGCATCAAGTTGCATTCATGCTATCCGAAAGGGACTGTAAAAGCAGTCTTGTACCTTCTTTTGCGTCGATTTGTACTTGCCAAAATTCAGATTTTAAATCGAATTTAGATAAAATTATGGCAGCATGGACTCTTTGTAATAAGTCCGTCTTGTTAGGAATAGGGTACCTAATCCATCTAAGTGATGCATTAAGGGGTTTGTAATTGATAAACAAGCGAGGGACTCCGCGCTCGATTTCAGAGTGTTTGTTGACATAAAATGCCGCACAACTCTAGGGAGATTTTGAAGGAGAAGTAATCTTTTTGTCTAAGAGATCGTTGATCTCTTTTTGAAAATGCATTGTAAGCTCGTGATTCATTTGAATGAGTCGAACGCTGGTTGGGATATTTTTCTCATTAAAGTCAGGCTCGTAAAGAAGCCAAACAATGTGCCTTTTTCATTTCCAAAATGCCATAGGCAACTCGGAACAAATCTCCTTTTGAATTCTAGCTTCTAAACTTTTAATTTTAGAAGAGAATACAGAGTTAGTCAATTATTTCTGTATTCTTTGAAAAGCTACTTCTTCTTTTAAAAACATAATTTATTTTTCTTTATTTTGTAAAGAATGAATGATCTCATAAGCTGGAGGCTTATGAAAAGGAAGTAAAATGTTGCTTGTGGGATAATCCACATGAATGCCTTTGTTCATAACTAGGTATGGTTTGCGAAGTTGAATGAAAGGAGTCTGGATGAACCAGTTGGGTTTTTCTGAAGAGGTTGTGACCTTTACAGAAGGAAGTTTGTAAGTGATTTTAAGTTTTTCACCATTGGCGGCCCTTAGGCATTCTTTGGTTCTTACGAAACACCTTGTTGGAATGACACCTTGGATACAGTTCCTATCTGCACCAGGGTCATATAAAGCTATACCAGTCCAAAAAAAAGACTCGCCGATGATGAAAATTATCCTAACGTGATACTTCTGAATCCTAATAGAGGAGAGATGTCCTAAGAAGGATTCTGTTTCATCATCATCTTGGTCAGAGGTTGGAACGACCTGTACATTCGCCTTGAGCTTTTGTGGCTCATTAGATAATTGTTAGAGGACAAGTCTATCTAATTCTTGTCTAGATTTTATCTCCCTAATCTCTTCCTTTAGGTGTGCTATCTCATATTGAAGGTCCGAAATGGTCACCTTTGCTACCTTAGGATTATCAGAGGGAAATCTCTTAAGAATATCAGTAATGTTGTAGGTATTGGCTACCTGGGGATGATTTTGAAAAGTTGAAGACGAGGATGTTGAAGGTTTATTAAGGACTGTCCTAAGTTTTCCTAAATAATCCCTTTTAAGTTCCGGATCTTAAAGATCACCAATCACTTCAAGAAGAAGATCTTGTTCTTTTGTAAGAACATTGATCTGAGGGAGGTCGTCCTGGTCAGACCCTTGTGAAGATGTATAAGATGAATCTAGATCATCTTCGAGTATGTTGTTAACTGCTCATCATCGGATATTTCATTATCTGTAATATCTGAATGTTCACTTAATTCGACAAGCAATTTCTCTATTTTGTTTAGAGTGGGTTCGTCAAGTTGTAGGCTCTTGATCTTCTGAGAGACTTTGCAAAACTTGATGATGTGGCCTGGCTTTCCACAATTGAAATATTTGCCAGTGGAAGTAGAAGTCTTTCTATCTTTATGAAAAGATTTAGAAGACTTATTTTTTGTATAGGAAGGTTTCCCTTTCCTATTGAAATTGTATTTTCTAATATTGGATGAATCGGGTTTAGAAGTCTTTTTCCTATGTGGCTTACTACCGCACGAAGGAAGACCAAATTGTTCGCAGAAACTTCCTTAGTCTCTACGTCTTTGCGCCTTATCCTTGGCAAGTTGCCTAAGCATTTTATCTTGCCTGCAGACTTTAAGAGCAACTTGTTGGATCTGGCTTACTATCTGGTCGTAGGTGATTTGATCGTAGGGAACAATGTCACCGGAATATTGACTCTGAAACTCTTCCTTAACTAAATCTCTAAGGGATTTAGGCAAGCCATCTAGGAATTTTTCTTTCCAATAAGGGAGATTCCCATCTGGTCTTTGGTACATTCTGGTGAGGAAGGAATCCTTATACCACCTAAAGTCTGAAAGAGTTTTGCATTTAAGTTGTTGAGTATTTCAGAGGATTTTTATCTAAAAATACCTGAAAATCCTATGAAAGTTTTGATGATTGTGTAAATCATTGTGTTGATAGAGTCAGGAATTTTTCACCATCTTTTAGGATTAGTTGTCCTAATTCATCTAATTTCACGGCTTGAAAAATTTGTTGTTTTTTCTCGTCGCTTAAATGGGTATCCCACTACCCCTTAAGTTAGCCCGTAAAACCAGCGACTAAGACATGAATAGTACTCTGGTCGGAACAATTGTGGGTGGTTTTGTAAGCAGTTTCTACCATGGTCATCTGTTGATATTTAGCAAGAATATTATATTCGGAACATCCATCGATATTCCACTCATATATATTATGAGCGTTATAATTATTCTGCATGGTATTGGGTCTTTCTTCTAAGACCATATCTGGATGTGTAGCTCTAGGGTAATAGAGTTCTTGAGGCTTTCGCCAGTTGGAAAACTCTGACTTAATTGGTGCCAATTCTGGAGGAGCTTTGTCCTCTAAGGAAATTTGTGAAAATTGCTTAAATTCGTTATCTGAGTCGGTTTCTCCTAAAACTCCTACGAACCTAGAAGAAGATATCTCTTCAGTCTGTCGGACTGGAGTGTCCTGGACTGCTAAGGATCTCTCTATTTCCGCTATTCTCTGTTGAAGTTCAGAGATTTTGGGAGAATCTGCAGAATGGTGCATAACAAGCTCTCTAGTATGGGTTCTAGGTATCTCGTATGGTTTAAATAATGGAGTTGTATGGGCAGAAGGTCCTAGTGTTGGTTTCTTCAGAGAAGATGAAGATGAATTTTAAACTAAGTATTCTGCAAGAGTTTGTAAATACTTGTTTGTATAATTATTTTGTTCAAAAATATTTTTAATATCTTTGCCGGTGATCGGCTTAGTTTCAGCTCTCTTTTTGAAAGGTGAGGCTGTAACAGAACTGCTAGCAAAGTTTGTTGAAAACCCTTGTGACGGAGGAAGTTCGAAAATTACTTCCTCGCCGGTATTGGTTTTCCATATTTTTGAAACATTAATTGAATTAGAAAATGGAAAATCTATTTGATTATAGTCGGCATAAATTTCAAACCATTCGAAAAAATTGATTTGTTATTTAATAACATTTAGACTGTCATAGAAAATTGATTGGATTTTCTTCCTTTCTTCTCCTTTATACTTGTTTTGAAAACCAAGTTCTTTTAAAAAGATTTTCAGGAGAATAAAATTCTTTTTGGAGACCTTTTTTGTCAATTTCAAATTTAATTTCCAAAGCACCAACGATGTTGTCATCTCCTAATTCGGCACCTACTGACGTATAAGTAGGAGAATCTGGTCTGTTACAGGTAGTGTCGGGCAGAGGGAACCGTTTCTGGTTTTTCTACCCTATACCAAGCTTGTGGAACTCTAGATTCAAAATCTACTGTCTCGACTCTAGTGGGATATGAAGACACTGAATGTCTAGCAGAATGAATTGATGGTATTTCAGACTGCAAAGAGGCAGAGGAACTAACTCTTTGGCTAAGGGACCTCTGAAAGGAAACTAGCACAGATTCGGAAGGGAATTGTTGGATCTGGGAAATCGTAGTGTTTTGTGGCTTTTGAGCAGGAGTGTCATCCTGCAGAAACCAGTTTTCAGGAAGAGAGACCTGATTCCAAGAGATTGGTCTTTGAATAGACAGATGAGATCTTTGCAGATCTGTCTGAAAGAGAACTATTTCACCTTTGTGAGTAGTTATCATAGCTCCAGCGTTAAGGACAGAACTCATTTCCTTATACTGAATTCTGAAAATAATTGCTACTGGAAGAGAGCCAGCCTTAGTCTTATAATTAGAAGTCTTAACGTTTAGGGTCAAGGCATCTAAATTGTTTCTATCCTTAAGGGAGACTGTGAAGTTAGGGAAACAGTCGAAATAAATTAGACCATTGCAAAGATTGGTTTTCACCGTTCCTAACAATGAATCATTGAATTCTAGAAATCTAGAATCTATAAGACAGAGTAGGAGTGATGTGTCCAATCCTTCTCTGGATAAAGGTTTAGCCGCTATTTGTACTAAACTAAAATGGATATAATTATATTTCTTCCTATATTTCTCAACAGATTTGAGTGAGAATTTTGATTTCCTCATGATCTGATACTAGAGGAATAGTCTGCTCAATGGTAGACATGTGATAATCACTTGTCAAGCTCCATTTTTGAGACTTGTAAATTGTTGACTGGGGATGTTTTGGGATTTTCCAGTCATCAATTTGACTGCTGCAAATCAAAAAAACTAATCTCTTCTTTGAGCTTAAAATTGAAAGAAGATAAGGAGGAAGAAGAACTCGTAGATCTAGAAGAGAGGGAGTGAAAGTATGACATATCAATAATTAAAATTGCTTCCTATCCTTGGCTCGAGAGACCAAGTGATTTCATAAAGAAGTTATTCAAGTTCTTAACTCTACTGTATGTGGAAGAGTCAGATCTGGCGTTAAACTTCATAGATCTATAAATTATATGATCTTGTAAGATATTTGTTCAGATCTTATCTTACCATTGTGTTTAGTGTTAGATGTAGAGGGTAGATCTGTAAGTATACTAATTCTTTTGCTCAAAAAGGCTAATCTTTATGATTGTTTTACAAAGAATTACTCCTGGATGACCCAAAGGTTTTACAACCATCTGCAAACCTACCAGATACATTTACAGGCATCACCTCGCCATAATCCCTGGTAACCACGCTTACATTGCAGATCCGAAAGGATCCCAGTGCCATTTTCAAAGATTCTTCGTATTACAAGCATATGTTTTACCATTTTATGGAAAAGAATCAGTAGATCTACAGATCTAACATCTTACACTAAAACAAGATAGAGTAAGAATAACTCTCAAACTTTTTCAAACTAGATCTAGCAATACCACATAACAGTATGTTAAAAACAAGAATCACATCCTTACTTCCCACTGGCTCTGATACCAGAGGGGCAGATATACATGGCAGATAGATTTCCCCCAACGCGATCGATAGAAATTCCACGAATCCCTTGGTGGATAAGTCCGACGACTCAGCAGCAGTGCGGAATTGAGTTTCTTGTCTGGTGGATCTGATCTATAGTTAGGGGGCAATACATACAAAAAGTTTCGAAGAAGGAAGGCGCATAAGAGTATATAACCAACCTACCCTTCTGTATAACCTATTCACATTAGTGAAGCGGTTGGATGCATGAGGGAAGTGCACGTTTGTGAGACCTTAGTCGGGATGCATAGGTGAGTCAACCTATGAGCACGGAAGAGCATGGTACCGCTACCCCTCTCTAAGTAAAGGTAAGATTCTTAGCCCTGTAGATGACTCCATCTCAAATACAATAGGGACAGTCGTTTTCGGCTGCTCGTTTCGTATCTTGAAGAAAGAGTAGGCTTAAGTAATGTAATAGGGGTCAGGTCAATAATAGCTATGCTATTGCCCTACTGATTTAAGGCCTCCGCCCGATCCCAAAATATATATATATAATATATCGTGTGAAAGTATTGCGATGAAAAGTGTTTGCACATGAATGACACATGATAAAATATAACATCCATAAAATAAAATACATACAAAGAGGTAAATAAAGTATACGAAAATTATGTTTCTTTTGATAATTTAATAAAATGTACAAAATAAATATCGATAAATAAAGTACTTATAAATTAAGCAGAATAAACTTGAAAAGATTCGATTTGTGTGTAAGATTTAAATAAAAATGGGTAAAATGTAAAGAAGATATTTAGAAATAATTGATTAAAAATAGAAAACGAACAATGTTTGAATATATCACATGAATGACTAATGATTTCAAAGGATTTATTTAACAAGTAAGGATATAGAAAGAGTCATTGGAAGATGTATACGAGAAAAGACTACTCTCAAACAAGTCAAAATATATATGTATACAAAATAACTCTAGCCTCGTAAGTCGAATGAATTAATAAAGAAGGATGTAAGAATATTAATTTTAAAGAATGGATAAAGTTAAATAATATAAAGGGATTTGGGGAATATACACTACTCAAGAGGTGTTCCAAAGAAGAGGATTCAGTAAGCTAAAGAATGAGTTTCTTATGATTACAGTTTTTAAGAAAATGAAGAAAGTCATTTACGACTTGGCTAGCTTGAGTGTCAAATATAACAACAACCAAATATTTTGTTACAAAGAGCTATACTAATTCAAGTAAAAAAATTCAAATGTATGTATCTATTTTAATTAATAAGGTACACAGATTTAATTAATTAATTCAGTTATGAAAGCATGTTTAAAATTTTAAGTATTGATGTAACCTATGATCAATTGGAGTAAACACTTAAGGGCGAAGTCAGTTGTTAGCGTAAGCATAATAATCTAAGTGTGACTAATCTAACATGAACAAACAAATGCATAAATAAATATGACGACTAACTAGTATTTTATTATATCTACGTTTTGAGTACACCCAAGAACAGGAGGTACGAAGTAGGGCAATTGAAGGGGTGTATTTGAGTTTGTCCAAACGTCATCTTCCGAAAGCGACTCCACATGATAGTACTTCGCAAAACAAGAAAAAATGAAGTTATTAGTAAAATAATATAAGGTAAAAATTGAATTGAATGACATGTTTTTTGGAATGATTTTTGGTTTTAAAATGTTTTTTAGGAAATGTTTTTGGAAATGATTTAATTATGTTTTTGGAAAGAGCTTTTTGAAAATAGTTTTGAAAATATTATAGGAGGCTCGGATATTAATTTCCATCTAGATATGAGAACGGGAACCACTTGGTTGAGACTACGGTGATCCATCATGTTGTCATCCAAAGTGTTGGCTTGTCATGTTCTCATTTTTTCTTTTTCCGATGTTTATCGTTATCGCCTCGTTATTTCAGGCCTTGTTCGGAGGGTCAATGTCACGGCCGCAATCTCCCACCGTAGTATGTCATGATGGCACCTAGTATCTAAGACTAGGTAATCCTAACATATATTAAAATTTTATGGTAATAATAATGGAACTTCAAATTTAAACTAGCCAGTTATCATAAAAGAACTCAACAATACAGTTGACAATAACTCTCAAAATTTAGTGAGACTAAGTCACAAGCTCTACACGAGTATACTGAAACATACCTAATACATCACTATCTAAATAAAGAGTATGCAATAGAAAAAAAGAACAAGGACAAAGGGTGACTCTGAGGCCTGCGAACGCCGGCAGGTATACTATGAATTCTCTAATCTGGAAGCTCTACTCGTTCCTAGCCTCGTATGAGGTACCTGGATCTGCACAAAAAGATGTGTAGAAGTATAGTATGAGTACACCACAACGATACCAGTAAGTATCAAGTTTAACCTCGGTAGCGTAGTGACGAGGTCCGGTCAAGATACCAACTAGGATAAGAAAAGAAATTGAACAAGCATAATACAGTCTAAGAATGTAAATGAGGAAAATGAGGCAATAAAAAAATATAACATAGTCTACAACTGAATTTAAAGCAATAAATGCAACGAGGAAGGAAGACATAATAAGAACATCAAGGAAACAATGCGGACAAATACAGGTGAGGTAAATGAGAGATAACAATAAGAATCATAAACGAGGTACCGCCTCGTAATCTCATTACACAATCACAATCACAATCGTTTCTTATATCACCGTGGGAGCCTTACATTAAGTTTTGAAAATCATTTTCTCGAAATATCTACCCGCATTTTAGCCTACTTTATCACACTGCGTGGCTTCAAGTAGTTACCCTACTAGCAACACGCGTATCAAGCCCACCTTATCTCACCGCGTGGCTTCAAGTAGTTCCCCTACTAGCAACATGTGTATCAAGCCCACCTTATCTCACTACATGGCTTCAAGTAGTTTCCCTACTAGCAACACGCGTATGAAGCCCACCTTATCTCACCACACGCGTATCAACCCCTAGTATTATACCACCGCATGCGTATCAATATCACAACTCGTACCTCAAGTGCCCAAATGCTACAACTTGCCAAAAGAATCAACAATATCAATGTTTTCCCAACAAACAATACATGGCTCAACCACAATGTGTACAAGATTCTCAATAATAGCAAACTAAAATTGAATAGCTCAACAAGAATGGTATTTCAACAATTAATAACTTTGTCTCAATGTGATCACGACTTTTACAACTTTAACACCAATAAATCAACAAGAAGCTATTCCACGAAACAACAACTTTAAGTATCCAATTCAACAATTAAAGAGGTAACGGACAATAAGAAAAATAATAACTTCAACTAAAGCATATAAGAGCAATTAACAAGTAAGAGGTGGAGCAAGTGTTAACATTGTCAATTAAGGCACGTGAGGTAGATTAATACATGTAAGGATAGACTAACAATTAAATTATAACATGCCATGACAATCCAATAAAAGTTATGAAAAGAGTCCAACTAGTCTAAACTGGCCAAATACCACATATAGCCCGTATACCCACTCGTCACCTTGCGTACACGGCTTTCACATATCACAAATAGCACAATCAACCCAAAACTTAAGGGGTAATTCCCCACGCAAAGTTAGGCAAGATACTTACCTCAAACAAGCTAAGTCAATCCACTAGTAAGCATTTTTTTCGCGAATATCCGACTCCGAACGGCTCAAATCTAGCCAAAATAATTTTATACCATAAATACAAACCATAGGAAACTTTTCCAGACAATAAAGTTGTAATCTTTAAAGAAAATCAAAAAGTCAACTCAAAAAGTCAACCTCGGACATGTGTCTCGGAACCCGACCAAACTTACAAAATTCGATCACTCATTCAGTAACGAGTCCAACCATACTAAAATTATTTAATTCCAACCTCAAATCGACCTTCAAATCCTCAAAATATAGCTTAGCAAGTTTTTACAAATTTTCCTAATTTTTTCAACTCAAAATACTAATTAAATGGTAAAAACAATGATGGATTCATGTATAATAATTAAATTCGAGTCAAAAATCACTTTCCCCGATCAACTCTTTGAAAATCTCTCTCAAAATCATCCAAAATCGAGGTCTCTAACCCAAAAGATGAAAAATGGGACAAACCCTCGATTTGTCCCTTTTTAGCCTAGTGATTTCTACCGTATTTGCTGACCAAAGCCGCTTCTGCGTCTCCGCACCTGCGAAAAATCTTTTGCAGGCGTGGCTTTTCATTAAGCCCAGAACCTTCCGCTTCTGTGGTTCCGCTTTTGCGGACCATGGCTCGCTTCTGCGAGCCCGCTTCTGCGTAAGCTTCGCTGCACATGCGGTCCTCCCCAGCCCAACTCAAATCCGCCTATGCAATAACCCAATCGCACCTACGTGTCCGCACTAGTGGCCAAGCCCATCGCAAGTGCGATGACACAAGAACTTCAATTCTTCAGCAATCAACTAAGTCAAAAAATGAACCCGATTTCAATCTGATTCACACCCGGGGCCCCCGGGACCCCATCTGAACATACCATGAAGTTCCAAACACATAACAAACCTACTCGAGGCCTAAAATCCCATCAAACAATATCGATTCTACGAATTGCAACCCAATTCAAACCTATTGAAACCATGAACATCCAACTTCCAAAACAAACCCCGATTCATACCAAACCAAATCCGATTGACTTCAAATTTTGCACACAATTCATAAATGACACAACTAACCTATTCCAACTTCCGGAATCAGAATCCGACCCTGATATAAATAAAGTCAATTCTCGGTCAAACTTCTCAACCTTCTAAACCTTCAACTTTCTAACTTTCTCCAATTCAAGACAAAACGACCTATGGACTTCCAAATCAATATCCGAACATGCTCCTAAGTCCAAAATCACCATACAAAGCTATCAGAATCATCAAAAATCCATCTCGGAGTCGTCTACACAAAATTCAAACTCCGGTCAACTCTTTTTAACATAAACTTCCAACTTTGGGACTAAGTGTCCGATTTCACTCCGAACCTAACCCGAAATCAAACCAACCACTCAGGTAAGTCACATAACTACAATATAACATAGAGAAGGCAATAAATAGGGAAATTGGGCTAAAATACTCCAAACGACCGGCCGGGTCGTTACATCCTCCCCTTTTTAAAACAAAAGTTCATCCTCAAACGAGTATAGAGACATACCTGAAGTGATGAAAAGATGAGGATAACGGCTACGCATATCATGATCGATCTCCCAAGTCACCTCCTCGACTGGTTGAACCCTCCACTGAAGCTTCAACTGAATCAATGTTCTTTAACCTCAACTTTTGGACCTGCCTGTCCAAGATGGCTACCGGCTCCTCAACATAAGACAAATCCTTATCCAACTGGACTGAGCTTACATCTAAAACATAGGACAGATCACCGTGATATTTCCGGCGCATTGAAACATGAAACACTAGATGATTTGCAAATAAACTAGGTGGCAATACAAGCTTGTAGGACACCTCTCCCACTCTCTCAAGGATCTCAAAAGGGCCGATATACCTAGGGCTCAAATTGACCTTCTTCCCGAACCTCATCACACCCTTCATGGGTGTAACCCGAAGCAAAACTCGCTCTCCAACCATAAATGATACATCACAAACCTTCCAATCGGCATAATGCTTATGCCTAGACTGTGATGTACGAAGCCGATCCTAGATCAACTTGACTTTTTCCAAGGCATCTCGAACCAAATCTATGTCCAACAATCTAGCCTCACCTCACTCAAACCAAGCAACTAAAGAATGGCATTGTCTCCCATATAGGGCCTCACAAGGAGCCATATGAATACTCGATTGGTAACTATTGTAGTAGGAAAACTCCGCAAGCGGAAATAACTAATCCCAAAAACTCCCAAAATCTATAACACAAGCACGAAGCATATCCTCTAAGACCTAAATGGTGTACTCGGACTGTCCGTCCGTCTGGGGTTGGAATGTTGTACTCAACTCAACCCGTGTGTCTAACGCACACTATATGGCTCTCCAGAAGTGCGATGTAAACTGCGTGCCCAGGTCAGAGATTATGGATACCGGCACGCCATGAAGTCGGACAATCTCGCAGATATAGATTTAAGCCAGCTGCTCTGAAGAATAGGTAGTCACCACGAGTATAAAATGATCCAACTTGGTCAACCTATCCAAAATCACCCATACAACGTCAAATTTCTTCTATTTTTGTGGGATCCCAACAACGAAGTCCATGGTAACACACTCCTATTTCCACTCGAGAATCTCAAGTCTCTAAAGAAACCCACCTGGCCTGATGCTCATAATTCACTTGTTGATAATTTAGGCATCGAGCTACATACTCCACTATGTTTTTCTTCATTCTCCTCCACGAATAGTGCTGCCTAATATCCTGATACATCTTAGCGGCACCCGGATGTATGGAGTATCGCGAACTATGGGCCTCCTGAAGAATCAACTCATGGAACCCATCCACATTGGGCACACATAATCGTCCATGCATCCACCACACACTGTCATCTCGGATATAAACCTCCTTGGCATCGTCGTTCTACACCGTGTCCTTAAGGATAAGCAAATGGGGGTCATCATACTGATGCTCTCTGATGCGGTCATATAAATAAGACCGAAAAACCACGCAAACAAGAACCTGATTGGGCTCCGAAACATCCACTCTAACAAACTGGTTGGCCAAGGCCTAAACATCTAATGCTAAGGCTAAGGCCTAATTTTGTGGCGTTCTTGGGGCGCATAATGTCCAATGAGGGGATCAATATAGATCCAAGGAAGATTGAGGTAGTTCAGAGTTGGCTCAAACCATCTTCAGCTACTGAGATTTGGACTTTTCTTGGTTTGGATGGTATCACCGATTTGTTGAGGGATTCTCATCTATTGCTGCACCTTTGACTAGATTGACCCAGAAGGGTGCCCCATTCAGGTGATCTGATAAGTGTGAGGAGAGCATTCAGAAGCTCAAGCCTGCCTTGACTATAGCTCCAGTTCTAGTTTTACCTTCAGCATCGGGTTCTTATATAGTGTATTATGATGTTTCTTGTATTGGTATTGGGTGTGTCTTGATGCAGAAGGGCAGAATGATTGTTTATACTTCACGGCAGTTGAAGCCCCATGAAAAGAACTACCCCATTCATGATCTAGAGTTGACAGCTATTGTACATACATTAAAGATTTGGAGGCATTATCTCTACAGTGTGTCTTGTGAGGTATCTACAAATCATCAGAGTCTTCAGTATTTGTTTAAGTAGAAGGATATAAATTTGAGGCGGTGGCGATGGTGGAGCTGTTAAAGGACTATGATATCACCATTTTGTGTCATCCCGGGAAGGCCAATGTGGTGGCTGATGCCTTGAGTGGAGAGGTGGAGAGTATGGGTAGCGTTGCATATATTCCAGCTGGTGAGAAGCCTCTAGCATTAGATGTTCAGGCTTTGTCCAATCAATGCATGAGGTTATATATTTCTGTGCTTAGTCGGGTTTTTGCTTAAGTGGTTTCTCTGTCTTCCTTGTATGAGCGCATCAGAGAGCGTCAGTATGACGACCCCCCCCCCCCTTTTCTTGTCCTTAAGGACACGTTACAGCATGGTGATGCCAAGGAGGTTTCTGTTGGAGATGATAGGGTGTTGCGGATGCAGGGTCAGATTTTTGTCCCCAATGTGGATGGGTTGTGTGGGTTGATTCTTGAGGGGCTCACAGTTCATGGTACTCCATTCATCCGGGCACCGCGAAGATGTATCAGGACTTGAGGAAGCACTATTAGTGGAGAAGAATGAAGAATGACATTGTGGAGTATGTGGCTCGGTGCTTGAACTGTCAGCGAGTGAAGTATGAGCATTAGAGGTCGGGCGTTTTGCTTCAGAGACTTGAGATTCCCAAGTGGAAATGGGAGCGTGTTACCATGGATTTCGTTATTGGGCTCTCATGGACTATGAAGAAATTTGATGCAATTTGGGTGATTGTGGACCGGTTGACTAAGTCTACTCATTTAATTCCAGTGGCGACTACCTATTCTTCATAGCGGCTAGCTCATATCTATATCTATGTGATTGTTCGTCTTCATGGGGTGCTGGGTACACGGGTTGAGTTGAGCACAACATTCCAACCCCAAATGGATGGACAGTCCGAGTGCACCATTCAGATCTTGGAGGATATTCTATGCGCTCGTGTTATGGATTTCAAGGTTTCCTAGGATCAGTTTCTGCCGCTTGCTGAGTTCTACAACAGTAGCTACCAATCTAGTATTCACGTAGCTCTTTATGAGGCCTTGTATGGGAGGTGGTGTCGTTCTCCAGTTGGTTGGTTTGAGTCGGGTGAGGCTAGGTTGTCGGGTACTAATTTGGTTCAGGATGCCTTGGAGAGGGTCAAGTTGATTCAGGATCAGCGTACAGCACAGTCTAGACAGAAGAGCTACGTGGATCGAAAGGTTTGTGATGTTGCATATATGGTGGGAGAGAAAGTATTGCTCAGAGTATCACCCATGAAGGGTGTGATGAGGTTGGGGAAGGAGGGCAAGTTGAGCCTTCGGTATATCGGCCCTTTGAGGTGCTTAAGGGAATTGGAGAGGTGGCCTACAAGCTTGCATTGCCACCTAGTCTATTAAGTGTTCACACAGTGTTTCATGTTTCTATGCTTCGGAAGTATTATGATGATCTGTCTCATGTTTTGGACTTCAGCACGGATTAGTTGGATGGAGATTTGACTTATAATGCGGAGTCGATGGCCATTTTGGATCGGCAGGTTCGAAAGTTGAGATCAAAGAATAAAGCTTTAGTGAAAGTTCAGTGGAGAGGCCAGCCAGTCAAGGAGGTTACGTGGGAGATCGAGGGGGAGATGTAGAGCTGATATCCACACCTATTTGAGACTCCAAGTATGATTCTAGACCCATTCGAGGACGAATATTTGTTTAAGAGGGGGAGAATGTGACGACTCGGCCGGTTGTCTTGCATATTGTAGCCCCATTCCCCTATTTATTACTTATTCTATGCTCACTTATGATTAGTGACTTGCCGGGGCGGTTGGTTTGGTTTCGGAGATATTTTGGAATGAATTGGGACACTTCGCCCCAAGGTTGAAAGCGTAAGTTGAAAGAGTTGACCGGATGTTGAATTATGTGTAAATCGCTATGGAATGGAATATTAATAGTTCCTATAGCTCCGTACAGTGATTTTGGACTTAGGAGTATGTCTGGATATTGATTCGGAGGTCCGTAGGTCATTTTGGCTTGAATTGGTGAAAGTTGGAAAGGTGAAGGTTAGAAAGGTTAAGAAGTTTGGCCGAGAGTTTATTTTGTTGATACCAGGCTCAGATTTTGGTTCCGGGAGTTGAAGAGGGTCCGTTGTGTCATTTATGACTTATGTACAAAATTTGAGGTCAATTAGAGTTGGTGTGATAGGTTTCGGCATCGATTTTAGCAGTTAGAAATCCATTAGTTTCAATAGGCTTGAATTGGAGTGCCATTTGTGTTATTGATGTTATTTGATGTGATTTTAGGCTTCTACTAAGTTTGTACCATGTTTTAGTATGTTTTGGTATGTTTGGATGGGGTCTCAGGGGCCTCAGGTGTGATTCAGGTTGAAATTGGATTGAATTTTGGACTTATGGAAAATCTTTTGGGTTCAGTTATGGTGTAACCGCACCTGCGAGGAATTGGCCGTAGGTGAGGATCCGTAGAAATGGCCATGGGGTCACAGAAGCGGTCCTGTGTCAAGCTAGGTGGTTGCGCAAGTGCGAGGAAAATTCTGTACCTGCGAGTTCGCAGGTGCGGGCAGATGGTCGCAGAAACGAATGTTGGCCTGGGAGGCTTCTGTCACAAAAGCGGAGAAGAATCCATAAGTGCGGTCCCGTAGGAGCAGACCTTGGACCGCAGAAGCGGCTGGGCAGGGGATTAATAAAATTTTGCAGGAACGAGCATTCTTCCACAGAAGCGGAGCTGCATGTGCGGCTAGTGAGCCTGCAAAAGCGAGAGTCGCTGGGCAGATTAATATAATCTGGGGGTTTGAACTTTTTTTCATTTTTGGGATTTTGAAGTTTGGTCTAGGGCAATTTTGGAGAGGGTTCCACCTAATTTGAAGAGGTAAATGACTTTTAATCACTTTTGTCAACAAATATGGAATACCCATTGATTATTTCGCATATTTCTCATGAATTTAAGTTAAAATTTAAGATTTTTGGACTATGTTATTGGAGAGTGAAATTTGTTGATTTTAGGAGCGATTTGTGGTTGGAATTGGACTCGTAATTGAATGAGTGTTCGGAATTTGTTATTTCTCGGGTTCCGAGGTGCGGGCCCGGGGTTGACTTTTTTGGGTTGACATTTTGATTTGAGTTAAAGACCTTAGCTTTATCTTTTGGAATCAATTCCTATAGCTTTTATTCATAGCATTAAGTTATTTTGGCTAGATTCGAGCCTTCTGGAGGTTGATACGTACGGGAAAGCCTTGTTAGTGGAGTGATTTGGTTTACTTGAGATAAGTATCTTATCTTAACTTGGTTGAGGCACTAGTTTCCTGAATTATTGTAATATCTACGTGCTATTGGGTGCGCACATGTGTGGGGTTTGAGCCCATGTACTAACACCGGGGGTATTTATCCATTCTCAGGTTGTGCTTAGGCTATGATATGCCTCGAATTGACTGTTAAGCTTTAAGCTATGATGTTTCTCATATTTGTAATATTTTTGTGAACTGTTTGATCCATGTTTGAGGTAACATAGAGGTTTAATCCCTAAATGAACTTGATAAATGCTATTATGTGATGAAATTCCCAATTTGAGCTATGACAGCATACTTTGCACATGCGTACACTTTAGCATGTACTTTATACCAGTCCAGAAGCATGAAATCTGTTATTCATTCATCACATACATATATTCTTGTTTATTTGCTCATGTGTGATATGATTAGACTGGATGCATGTGACCACGCCAGGCGGATTGTGTTGTTATGCCTATGACCACGCCAGTCGGATTGTGTTGTTATGCATGTGACCACGCCGGGCGGATCATGTTGTTATGCCTATGACCATGTCAGGCATATTAAGTTGTTATGCCTGTGATCATGACGGGCGGATTATGTGTTGAGCCTGTGACCACGCTGGACTGGTTGCACGTTGATTTGGGCATGCTTGCGTGTGGATATGGATCCATCCCCCTACGTTCACCCTCTCATATTTCTCTCTTGATGGTGTAGACGCAGATATTGAGGAAATTTGGCCAGTGTTTTTTTGGATTTTGCATCTTTACTTGCAATTTCCGTGATTATTTACCTGATTTAACTGCACATTATCTCTACATGCCGAACATTGATTGCGTAGAGTATTTGAGAAACTGTACACAAACACACACAAATGCTTCTTCTTGTGCTTTACGACTTGATTTTATTATTGCTTTATACTTGTTAAAAAGATGATCATTTCTAATTTGTGTTTTTTTTATCTCGTCGAGATTAGCTACGATACTTCTTGACTACATTGGGTTGGTTGTACTCATACTACACTTTACACTTCGTGTGCAGATCCAGGTACATTTGGACACGATGGTTGTAAAATTGGTGCTAGTACAGGCTCGGAGACTTTGATGTAGCTACTATGACGCACGCATACCTTTACTCTCCTTCTTTTTATTTTATTCGATACTGTTCTATTACTCAGATAATTGTACTAGAGTTTTAGACTATGTTGATACTTAGTAGCTCATGTACTCATTGACACCAGGTTTTGGGATGGCTCTAATAGAGATTCAGTTACTTTTATCGTATATTTATGAAATTCTTCCACTGTTGAATTTATTAATGTATATTTCATTCAAGTGTTTAGCTAGTATGTGATTTTCGGCTTGCCCAGTAAGTGTGTCAGGCGCCAGCATGACAGGTTGTGATTTTTGGACCGTGACAAAAACTCTGGTCTTCTCTTCGGTGGAGGCCCGAAGAGAAACAAAGGCTAAGAGGTAGATGTTGATGCCGATCCTCCCACGGTAAGCACAATCAGACTAAAACACCTGAGAATCGCCAATGACTTCCAAGAGAAGTTTCCCTCTGCGTCTCCACGGACTTGGGCCTTTAGCAGGTATCCTTCCACTATTCGTTCTTCCAGTATTCCTACTGTGAAGGAGGACTGCAACTTCCAAAACCTCAACATCATCGCTCCTGACATGATAAAGCGGGTTACCTTCACCAAGAAGGTTTTACGTATGTCTATATGTATCCCTTCACCTTGTGTCCGTTTTCTTTAAGCGAAGGGCTTGGCCCCCTGATCTTGGAGTTCTACCATCAGTACCAGGCCTACGTTGCACAAATAGGCCATTCTATATGGCGACCGATGGCTTGTCTATGCAGTTGAGCACAGAGACTGGGAAAACCCTAACCCTGCAACACATGATGAATCTCTACTCCCCTAAAATCTTCTCTGGAGGAGTAATAAATTTCAGCAAACATGGTCACCACGCCCTTCTCACCAGCGTGGATGATGACAGCGACCGTGGATGGATATTGACATCATTGCTACCAGGGATATCATCTTGGCCACAGCTCCATCTTTTCCTGCATCATGGAATCGTTCAAGTAAGTTTGTAATATGTTCATCTCTTTCCTTCATAAAAAGACGGTTCCTGTCATTGTGGACCTTTTTGTTTCTATTGTTTCAGCTACTCGGTGGACACCACCACGGGTTCAAGGCCTAGACTTTACAATGCCAAAAGCCCACTGGTGGAAGGAAATGGCCCCCAAATATGGGTGGAAGGCCAAGAACCATGGTAAAATGAGTCTTTCTTCCTTTTGCCTATGTATGAACATAAGTATATCTGCTAACTACATCTTTTTCTTGATTCAGGACTCCCGCAAGGCTCTATCACCTGCCCCGAGGTTGATGTTTTGGCTGACCCTATGGAGGCCGTGAGATTGCTACAAAGTGCTCTCGCTCGAAGCGGTGCCCTAGGATCTGCTTCCGGTGGAGGTGTTTCCTCCCGAAGTCCCCAGCCAGAGAATAAGCAACCAAAATGGCGATGTTCTTCCCCCTGTGGAGAAAAAAAATATGAAAATAAAGACCATAACAACCGAGCCGACCACAGTGGTTGTTGTGGAAGATGGAGAAGCCAGTGATGAAGTGGCTCCCCTCAGTAGAAAAAGAATAACTTTATTAGCTTAACAAGAGGCTCAGCCAGAAGAGCTTCAAAGCCCGACTGTAGAAGAGGTCCAAGCGCTTTGGGGAGAGAAGGATCTAGTATATAATGCCATTCCTGCTGTCCTGTCCCCGTTGATGTTTCTGGTCCAAGGAGCTCAGATTTGGGGCCTCTTATACCTTTGGATACTAAGCAACCAATAATCAGCATTGCTTATGTTGCAGCTGCTTCTCAACCTACAACGCCAATAACTTCACGCCCTTCTACACTAGTTGCACCTTCACCACCAACACCTACTGCATCTCCTCCACCAGCAACAAACGCTCGAGAGGAGGGTGCTTCTCCTCCCCGGTCTCCCATCCACGAGAATTTGGGGCACAATTATTCACCCCCTTCCCTAGAACCCCGAGAGAGAAGGAGTGCCAATCTTTCGGTTTCAAAGTGGTGCCACTTGCTGTCTAAGCCGGTGGAGCTTGCCAACTACCTGAAGCCATTAGCTTCAGTAGAGGATAAGAAGAAAATACACTCTCTTTCGGGGGAGTGTCTATTGAATAGTGCAATGCATAATGTGGCAGCGATATCGTACATGCCTCCTTAGTGCTTGTTTTCTACTTATCTGTTGCAACGGGTTTTTAACCTCGATATACTTTTTACAGGCTAACTTACTTGCTTCCGAGGGCCTTTAGAGAATGATTCTTGATAAATAACGACTTGCGCCTGAACGGGATCAACTATTGGCCGAAAGGAATCAACTTGCTGGGCGCCTTCCGGTATTGGAGGCATAGGCTACTGAAGCGGGCGAGCTTGAGGCCCGGTTGCAGCTAAGTGAGCAAGAAGTGATGGCCCACAGCCCAAAAGCCACTCAATTACATGCACAGCTCCAAGATGCTAAGGCTAAGTGGGATGAATTTCAAGATGTTGTGCTTGTTGCTGTCGAGCACGAGTCTGCCTTCATTGAACAAGTGAATAACTTGGATGCAGCCTTGAGCTCCAAAATCGAAGAGGCTAATGCCACCAAGGAGAAGAGGGCTATAATGGAGGAGAGGTTAAGAAGATCATGGAGAAAAATTGGCTTCACCTATCTACAATCTTTGATCTTGATTCTAGCCTTAGCGCCACAAGATCCGAGAGGGATGGTCTTCAGGCTAAGGTTGATAGGCTTAAGTCAAAGCTCCAGTACCAAGGGGATTCCCTTGTATTTGAAAATACATATGGTATGTATCATATGAGGAGAAAAACCTTGGAAGAGGCCAAAAGCGGACATCGTTGATATTGATAATTGTATTGCCAAGGCCCAACACTGGAGTTAACTGCTCGAGAACGTCTCCTTGCTCAACCTGCCGCAACCGACTCTCCAAGCTGCGGTTCCGAGTATTAAGGAACCAAGGATGAAATTAAAGAGAATGATGATGAAGGTCCAGGACCCGAATCGGCGGCTGATCCATCCACTTACACTTGAGGGATGTAGATGCCTCTCTCCCTCGGGCTCCGGCAGCGATAATGCGTAGATTTTTTCCTTTTGTTCCATTGCTGTTTTCTTTTGTACTTTTGTAATTATGCCAAAATCCATTTGCTTTTTTCTTTTGTACTTTTGTAATTATGCCAAAATCCTTACTTGGAATTTGATAAATGAAGAAGATTTTTGTTAAGTATTGTGAAAAATTTATGCTTTTTGCTCGAATTATATAAGGCTTTGGGTGTATTTTCATCCGATAACCTCTTGTTCCGGGTATATTTTCTTCTAGAATCAACCCTTACTATGAGAATTTCATAAGATAGGGAACTCTTATGTTTATGGTGCTCTTGAAAAGGACTTCTCCTATTCATTTCAGTACAAGCAATTGAAGTTTTTTGTTAACTTTCAAATGATAAAATCTAACTCATTGCTTGGACAAGAAACAAGATAAAAATAAAAGGACTTTACTTTGTTCCTCCTATCTTTAAAAGTACATAAGCATTCATTTGCTACAAAAAAAAAAAAAGAAACTGCCAGTACATGTGGCTAACTTATACAACTTGTTTCAACGTGGCCCGCCATGCAGTCCCTGGTCCTGATGAGACACTATTGTTCCTGGTTCTCGTAGTCCCTAATTTTCGTGGCATTCCTGTTGTCCTATTTAATACTATTTCCCCCAGTGTTCGAATGCGAAGTATGCGAATTGGAACACTGGAAATCTTGCTTCGTTGGTGGAAACAACTTGTGAACGGTTGAATAGTCTTTGGTTCGATGGCAAGTTTTGTTTCCCATTAGGAACTTGCCATCGAGCCAAAGACTATTTAACCATCCCATAGTATTTTATGATCTAAATGCCTTGTCATTTAAAGGTCCTAACTTTACTGATGACGCTTCCTTTGTAGTATGTTTTTTGTTGCTACCTCGTTAAAACCTTATCAGAAAAATTCGATGGGGACAAAAACTGGTCGAAGGAAAAAAGAGTGCAGAACATACTTTCAATATTGATAAGATCCATGAACAGTAATACCTTTTGAGGTGAGTCACGTTCCAATTGCTGGGCGATTTGACTCCATCTTGATTTTTGAACTCGTACGATCCTTTACTGGTGACAGCCAAAACCTAGTAAGGACCTTCCCACATCGAACCCAGCTTCCCATTTCCTCAAGACCAAAACTCCCACTTTGAAGTAATGGAGATTGGCCCTCCGATAATAGTATCTCTCCATCCTTCGCTTCTGAGCCACCATCCTCAACTGTTCTAAATCCCTGCGTTCATCGAGCATATCCAGCTTCACCAGCAATGCCTCGTTATTTTCTTTTTCGTTTTCTCAGGAAACCCGTAAGGTTGGTTCCCCTATTTCCACCAAGATCAGAGCTTCTGCACCATTAATACGAGAGAGAAATATGTCTCTCCCATTCTTGATTTTGCCGTCACCTGGTACACCCATAGCATGCCTGATAACTCTTCGGGCCACTTGCCTTTAGCAGATTCTAACCTCTTTTTGAGGTTTTGGATAATCACCTTATTAGTTGGATCCGCTTGTCCATTAGCGCTTGGATGGTATGGTAAGGATGTAATCCTCTTGATTTTCAGATCTTCGAGAAATTTTGTGACTTTGGAGCCTATGAACTATGGTTCTTTATCGCAGGCAATCTCCTTCGGTATCCTGAATCGACAGATTATGTGTTCCTATAGGAAATCGATCACTTCGTGCTCACCGATCTCTTGGTAAGGACCTGCTTCAATCTATTTAGTGGAGTAATCGGTTAAAAGTAAAGGTAATCTTTCCTTTCCAGGACCCGATGGCAGCGGACCAACTATATACATCCCTCATTTCATGAATGGCCATGGGGATAGTACCGAATGCAAGGTTTCTGTTGGTTGGTGCACCAACTGTGCGTAATGCTGGCATTTGTCACATTTCTAAACGAAGCTTTTGCTTCTTGTTCCATCCGAGGTCAGTAGTATCCTGCCATAACCAGCTTTAGTACCAATGAATCTGCACCAGAATGGTTCCCCAAATTCCTTCATGGACCTCTCTCATTACGTAGTCTGCCTCCGAGGCTCCTAAACATCGAGCCAACGTGCCTTGGTACGATATCCTATATAATTGCTCATCCATGAGGCAGTAAGGAGCCACCTTAGTGCATAATGCCGAGGACGCCTTTGGGTCTTCGGTTAATTTGCCATGCCCAAGATATTTAGTAAACTCATTCCTTCAGTCCCAGACTAGGTTGTTTGTGTTCACTTCACTATAGCCATCCACATCCAATATCGAATGTAGAAGTTGACTTACAGTACCGGATTCAGATCCTTTCATCTCCGTAGATGATCCCAAATTAGCCAATGCATTTGCTTCCACGTTCTCTTCTCTTGGAATGTGTGCGATCGACCACTCCCTGAATCGTGCAAGCAATGCCTGAACTTTATTCACATACTATTCCATGTGTTCCTCCTTTGTGTTGAAAATCTTGTACACATGGTTTACCACATGTTGAGAATCACATTTGATTTCTACGACCTCGAAGCCAAGTCCTCGCGCCAGTTCGCGTCCTGCAACCAAAGCCTCATACTCGGCTTCATTGTTAGTTAACGTAATGGTCTTAATGGCTTGCCTCAGGGTTTTCCCTGGGGGTGTGATTAGAACCACTCCGAGCCCAGACCCTTTTAAGTTGGAATCTCCATATTTACACCAGGTCCAAACTCCTGATGTCGTTTCTAACACTAGCACCGCTTCTTTAGCGGTTAGGGGCATTAAGCTAGGACTAAAATCAGCCATGAAGTCGGACAAAACCTGTGACTTGATTGCAGTCCTGGGTTTATACTTAATATCAAATTCTCTAATCTCAACTGCCATTTAGCCAAGTGTCCTGACAACCTGGCTTGTGAAGAACATTCCGCAGAGGGAAAGTTGTCACCACGGCTATTGGGTGGCATTGAAAATAGGGCCTACGCTTTCGTGAGGCGACTACGAGAGTTAAGGCCAGCTTTTTGAGGTGCAGATAGCGAGCATCCACTCCTAACAAAATTTTACTAACATAATAGATAGGAAATTGCGTACATTCGTCATCTCGGACTAAAACAGCACTTACCGCCACTTTTGAGACCTCTAGATATATCAGTAATTGTTCACCTTCCCCCGGTTTTGATAGCAACGGAGGGCTTGATAGGTAGTGTTTCAGGTCTTTCAAGACCTGCTGACATTCTGGGGTCCATTCAAAATTATTCTTCTTCTTCAGAAGTGAAAAGAAGTGTTGACATTTTTTCGAGGATGGAGAGATGAACCTGCTTAAAGTGGCCAATCTTCCGGTGAGCCTCTATACTTCTTTTACACTCATTAGTTGATTCGGGATGTCCTCAATGGCTTTGATTTTACCGGGATTTACCTTGATCCCTCTCTATGAGACCAAAAATCCCAAGAACTTACCGGAGCCAACCCCAAACGTGCACTTCTCCGGGTTGAGCTTCATGTTATGCTTCCTCAAGAAACCAAAGGTTTCTTGGAGGTGTTTTAAATGATCACCTGCATTCAAAGACTTGACTAACATGTCATAGATAAATACTTCAATTGTTTTGCCTATTTTTATCTGGAACATCTTGTTCACGAGCCTTTGCTAAGTGGCTCCAGCATTTTTATGCCCGAATGGAATCACATTATAACAATATGGCCAAAGTTCGTTATGAACAAAGTTTTTTCCTGATCCTACAGGTTCATCTTGATTTGCTTTTATCCGGAGTAAGCACCGAGGAAACTCATTAACTCGTGCCCGACTGTTCATCAATCATTTTGATTAATGTTTGGCAATGGGAACGAGTCTTTAGGGCACGCCTTATTTAAGTCCTTATAATCTAAGCACATTCTAAATTTGTTATTCTTCTTTGGAACCACAACTGCATTAGCTAACCATTCAGGATATTTTACCTCCCGGATTGAACCGATGTCGAGTAGTCGAGTTACATCTTCTTTAACAAACCTGTTTCTAACCTCAGCTATTGGGCATTTCTTTTGGCTTACTGGTGGGAAATTCGGGGTTCCAAGTTTAGCTTATGCACAGACACCTCTAATGGGAAACCTATCATATCCGAGTGCGACCATGCAAAACAATCAACGTTAGCTTTAAGGAAATTAACAAATCCTGACCTGAGTTCGGGGTTGAGCCATGGTCCCAAGTGGAACTTCCTTTCCAAGAATTCTTTGAACAAGGCCACTTGCTTGAGTTCTTCCACAGTGTACTTGGTTGCATCTCTCTCCTCCGGCACCTGAAAGTATCTCGGCAGCCGGTGGGATTCCAATGACTCCTCGCCTTAATCTTCATTGGTTAAGGGAGAAGGCGTCGTCTTCGATAATTGCTATTTTCTAGGCTCCTTCCCTTTGCTGTTGGAAATCGACACTGCATTCATCTCTCTTTTCCCGGTTGATCTCCTCTTATCTGTTTAATTCTTTTTGGGGTCGAGATTTTAACAATTGATGATATGTTGAGGACATGGCCTTCATCTCATTTAACCATGGCCTTCCAAGGATTATATTGTAGCCCATATCGCCATCTACCACTTCGAATAAGGTGGTCTTGGTTACCCCTTCGGCATTCATGGGCAGCAGGATCTCTCCTCGGGTTGTCACACTTGCCAAGTTGAAACTGGCGAGGAGCTTTGTTGCCGGAATGATGCTTCCGATTGACTTTGCTTATTCCAGTGCTCACCATTGAATGATGTTGGCTGAGCTTCCTGGGTAAACCAAAACACGCTTAATCTAAAAATCTAAGACATTGAGAGAAATTACCAGAGCGTCATTATGTGGCAGAAGAAGTCCGTCAATGTCTTCCTCCGTGAAAGTGATGTCATCTTCGGCGACTTCCCTGAGTCGCTTGCTGCGAGTCATGAAACCTTTGTCTTTTTTGCCACCAAGAAGGTTACACTATTGATTTCATTCACTTCGAAAATCATGTTGATAGTCAACCGAGGAGGTTCTGCCATCTTTGAGGGCTCCGCACTATCCCGACTACGGTCGTAATTATTCTTGGCCGAGTCGCTCAAGAACTCCCTGAGGTGGTCGTTCTTCAATAATGTCGCCACCTCTTTGCGCAGATGTCGGCAGTCTCTAGTTTTGTGGTCGTGAGTCCCATGATATTTGCACTATAGATTAGGATACCTCTGGCTGGGATCAGATCTGATTGGGTTTGGGAATCATGCTTCTTTGATATTCCTCATCGCCGATACCAACTCCACTATGTTGATGTTAAAATTGTTATATGAAAACGGGAATATGTGGAATCCCGGGTCGCTGGTACCTCCTTTTCTTGCAACAATCTGGTGTTCCGGCCACGGTTAGTTCTTTTGTCGGGAGCGAACCTATGCGAGGACCGGAACCCTTTGATGCCGCGTCCATAAGATCTATCGTATGGAAAGAAGCGGCCTTTAAAAGATCGTCGGTCTGCATCAAAATCACCTTTGAACTTATCCTGGTTCTTGTCTCGGTCTCTCCCCTTGGTTGATGTCAGGAACCCAAGCTGATCATTTTCTATCATTATTTTCGATTCATAGTGGTTATAAACACCCGCCCATGTAGTCGCTTGGAATTCGAGCAGGCTTTCCTTCAGCTTTCGGGAGGCGTCCGAGCTCCTCGGATTCAAACCCTTTGTGAAGGCTTCTGCTACCCACTCATCTGGTACGACCGCTAGCAGCATTCTCTCTTTCTTGAATCTGACCACGAATTTCTGCAGTAATTCGGACTCACTTTGTGCGATCCTGAATATGTCTGTCTTCCTAGCTTGGACCTTTCTGGCCTCGGCATGGGCCTTAATGAACGAATCTGCAAGCATTTCAAAAGAGTCAATTTAATGCTTGGGTAAAAGTAAAAACCATGTCAAGGCCCCCTTCGTGAGGTTTTCTCCGAGCTTTTTCAGCAGAACCAATTCGATTTCATGTTGAGCCAAATCGTACCTTTTCACAGCCATTGTACAGGTACTGATGTGCTCCTGAGGGTCCGAAGTCCCATCGTACTTCTGTATGTCTGGCATCCTGAACCTCTTCGGGATTAACTCTAGTGATGCGCTCAACTTAAACGGCAACTGAGTGTACTTCTTCGAATTTGGGCCCGTTAAAATTGGTGGTGCGCCCGGAATTTGATCCATTTGGGCGTGAAACTTCTTCGCATTTTGATCTGTCCGTTCGTTCATTTCCTCATAAATCTCCTGAGCCCAGATTTGAAGGGATCATATCGTTATCATTACAGGATCCGCTACCGGTCCCCCAGGCACTGTTGAAATCGACCTCACCCCTCGGGGTATTGTTATAAACTCTTTGAGCCGTTTGGTTTGCAGGAATGCCGAGAGGAACCAGACCCCTTCCATTTGTGTTATTAAAAGCGTCTGACAACGCTTGCTTCAATTCCGTCATCACCGATCCTGCCTTGAGAGGTGACCCATGATGGCTTTCTATTGCTCTCTTAGGATTCTTATTGTTTCCGCAGTGTATTCCTCTTCTGCATCATCGGGAGTTGGCTCACGTACATGTCGAGGGGTACCGTCCTCCACGGACCGGGGTTGCCTCATCCCCCTCGTTGTGGATGTTGTTGATTTAATCCTCGTATTGAGGCAGATTTTCATGTCCCTCGACGTTGTGTGCGATATTGACATCGTTAGCTGCTATTTTTTATTTCTTGCTACGAAACAAAGAATCAAACAAGTTAGTAGTAAATGCAAGGATCAACTAAATTACGCAACTGTGTAAGCCCCATGGTGGGCGTCAAACTGTTTACTCGTAAAACGGTACGGTTGAATTTGTTACGTGATTTTGTAGACAAGTGAACTGATTTGATCCAAAAATGATAAATAAACAAGATTAAAAATAAGACTTAGCATTTAAAATCAAAGAAAATGACAAGCTTGGCTCCGAGAGCAATGCCTCCGAGGACATAAATGAGAACGATGGAATATAGCACAAGTTTTTCCAAGAATTTTCTCTCTTAAAATGGCTGTTAAGCCTACTATTTATAGCTATACCTGGGGAAACAAGATTCTTGGATCAAGCCCCTCTTAAATGACAATAAAGGGGCCATTGATGAATATATATTGGCAGGCCATGAATGCAAATATCCTCTGCAACGGCTGCCCATTTAATGCCAGGGAAAATTCTTTATTGAATGCTATCCGATGGCAAACAATTGATCTGCTCATATTGATCATGCTCCCTTCGGGGTCTATCCGATGCCAATTGCCATTGTTGTTTTTGATATTGGCTGTTACGCGATTTACTTTTTATCTGTCTTCGATTCCACATGTTACGCTACTATTCGATCATTTAATATAAACTAATTTTACCCTATATAGATTGAAGTTTATAAATTGTGAAAGAAGAGAAAGGCAAGAAACAGAAGAAAGGTGCGTACCTGGCAAAAAATGGAAGTGCACTTGATGGCAAAGTTGAGCAGCAGGCGACGAGAGAGAAATTCCGCGCCTTTAAGCTCGCGAGGTGCGGTCTGACGCGAGGTGCATCGCCCGTTCCGCGTGGCGATGCACGAGTCCGATTTCAAGTCTATTTTATTTATTTTTTTGATTTTGAACATGGTTATTTACGTTTAGACTTTTTCCCTACACCTATAAATAGTATTTAAACATAATTTTTACAGAACTTTTGATGAATGGAAAGCACAGAGTTGCCGTGGAGGCTGAGTTTTATCTTTTCTTCCACCAAATTTTATAGTTTTTAAGTTTATTTGGATGATTTATCGTTTGGCTACCATGTCTATGTGGAGCTAAACTTCACGTTCGGGAAAACGATTCGCGGTTAGAATAGACATACGCTAATTGCCTTGCTTGGTTATAATACGGAAATTATAAATGCATTCTTGTTTATTCTAACTCTATACACATATAGGTGTTAGGTTAGCTAGAATAGGCAAGTAAAAGATCGATAGATTCTTTATGAGCAATATTAACCCTGTCAACCAATAAGCTAGATAAATTAGTTAGTCAATTTAATTGAAAAATACAATAGGAATGTTATATAGCTCATAACCCTAGATCGTTTTCATCACATTGATAACATAAACATCTGCCTTTCCTTTGCTCAGAGTACAATATTTATGTTTTCTTTATTCTAATTAGTTTAGATTCAAATACTTCTAGGTTTAATCCTTGTCTAGATAATTAGGAAAGTCTAATTTAGTTAATAGTTAATAACAAGTAATCGTGGGTTCGACATCCGACTTCTACTCACTTTAGATCGCGTATACTTTCGTATGCGTTTGTACGCAACACTTACTGACATGGAAAACACGCACAACACGCACAACAGGCGTACCTTAAGACTAGTACTATATTAAAAGTACAAAAATCCTTAGCGAAATGTCGTTCGCCATTTTTGCCTTTTGTAAGTATATTTTATATTGGATAAAATTATAATACGTAAATAAAACAAACCAAAATTATCGAAATTAAACCAACAATATAATGTCAATTTAGACTGACGATTCTTTTACCAAAACTGTGCCGAACAGGTAATAAGCAGGCAGCTTTAATCAATATCTCTAACAAATAGTATCAAGCAATTACGCTCATTTTAGATTTAGGATTCTTCATCCAAAATTTGCGCAGCAATTAATGCTAGAGAACTAGGATTCTTTTACTAAAATTCTATATAATATCATTTTATAGTCTTCGAGTGCCGCCAGTTAATATCCCCATTTTAATTTTCTTTTTGGACGATATTTCTTTCAAGTCTCTTTCGCCTTCCCCCATAGAAAGCAACCACAATCACATAGGTAATGTTTGGTCTTTCTCTTTGCCTTGATTTTAGTTTTTGTCGAGTGTGTTTTTGTTTGATACGTTACTTGATATGCTTGTCGTTGTTCTACATAATTTATTTGTATACTTTTTTCTTCTGTTTTTGGATATTCTTGAACTTAAAAGATATGAAGTCTAACTTGTAGGAGTTTCAAAAATTAAACTCAGGGATGGATATGTTGCTAGACGAGACTAAAGGTCAAAGCCAACTCACATCATTTGATATTTGAGGATTCAGGAAAAATCTCAGAGACCTTTGAATTCAAAGGTCTTTGATTTGAGAGTAAAAGAGATAAAATATTTATCCAAAAAAGATTAGTTGTTCTTTGACTTTTTATAGGTTATGTCTTATTCTGTGATGGTTGTTTACAAAGGTGGGGTGGCATTGGGAGCTAGGTTGGGAGATTTAACTTGGATGTTTTAGCTTGTATCTATGGCACTGAAAAACAAGAAATTTTTGTCATTTCAATTTATGCAAAACCAAGTAAGCCACATATCAAACTATGCAGCAGCCCAACAAGTTGTGGTATCTTCTATTAATTTTGTGATGTCAATATACACTCTAATAGACCTATTAGATATAAATACTCTTCAATTAACATTTTAATGATAGTATAAGTTTACCTTTGGCTTCAGATAACAATTAAATTTGTACTGGTTTTAAGGACACGTGATTTGGTTTGATACAAATAAAGGATGAACAAAAATAAAGACTAAATTCAGTAGGTAAGTTGACAAAGAATGCAAACCCCCAATCTAGAATAGCTTCACCTTGGTAGAATTCTCTAAGATAGACAAATATGAAGCAGATAGATAAAGAAAACAATTAGAGCAGACCGAATTTTTGTATATTGATCGTTGTTTTTTTTATGCCTTTTACAATTATGCTACCCCTTTGTATAGGGAGGGGAATGAGTCTTATACAAGGTAAAAAAACCTATCTACAAGGTAAAATATCCCTTGAATTACTGATTTCAACGTCTTTGCTAATTTTTGCCGTGATTCCCGCCGAGATATTTACGTATCACGGGATTTCTGGTCCTTCTGTTACGCAAATCTGATAATTTTACCCTAGGTCGTTTTACTTTAATCGACCTCAATGATCTCGTTTCGGACATCTTGGCTTCGAGTTCCGTTCCGATGACATCTGGTCTCGACCTTCATTCCTTGATGTCTCGATCCCGACCTATCGAGCAGTAGTTCTAATCGACATTGGCCGTACGAATTCGAACCCGATATTCCCTATGCAAGCGTGAGTTCGACCCCATACAGATAGTCCCATTATTTTAAGATTAGGTCAAATGGAGACATACTTATGGCGCGCGTGACATGAAATTCGGGGCATCACATCAAAAGAAACAAAACGTCATATTGATAAGTGACGGTGGCATTGTGACGCACGTGGTAAGTATTGAAAACGTCTTTTCATAGACCAACTGAAGACAAACCTCTGCAACGCCTGAAAACGCTAATTAATGCTTCCTTATTTTGGGACGCGAACCGCCACTTTTAAGAGGGTATAAATAGCCCTCTTTTCCTTCAGTTCCAAAGTTTGCGTTATTTGAACATTATATTCTTCAAGTTCTCTGAGTTTGTTCACAAATGATCTTCCCCTTTGTTCTTGTCTCACCCCTGCATCTACTAGCTTCTTTAACTCTTTATTTCCAATGGCAAAGACATCCAAATCTGTTTCCCAGAAACAAACCCCCTCTTCTTCTCAACCCGCTGAAGATCCTAAGCCTGTCGTTGTTGAGGAAACTACAACTGAGCCCCCTTTAAAAGCGTTCGTACCGGTTGGGTGTTCAATTGGCTCCGATTTTAAGGTAGAGAAGGCTTCTTCTGTACCGGGCTGGGGCGAGCCGATCACTAGTTACATTTGTTCGATTACGAACAAAATCATCGACAGGGTGAAGGAAGATTGTAACTGGGTTGGTAAGTGCGTGGTGGTTCCCGCACCGGAAGAGGCAACAACCACCCACGTGGAGGGCTACTTGAGTGTTTACACCTATCCCTTCATGTTGGGTCCTTTGGACCCTATCATCATCGCCTTTTGCAAATGGTATGATGTGACACTGGGTTAGATTCACCCCTCCGTTTGGAGAATAGTCATTCTTTTCCGCTTTTTTGTAAGCAAGATCGATAGGCACCCTTTCACCCTTGATCATCTCTTACGGCTATACAATCCCCGAATATTCCGAAGTGGATTAATAAAACTTGCTCGAGGGGCAAGCAAAGCCCCCTTCTCGAGCATTGACGAGGATAGGGATCGAGGTTGGATGAGCTGATTTTTTCGAATAAAGACATCGGATCTGATTCCCGCCGAAGACATGTCGTTCCCTGAGAAGTGGAACATGAACCGTAAGTGCTATCCTCCTATTTCAATTTGTCCGGTGTTTTTTCCTTTGTTATCCCACTAACCGATTTCACATGGTGTAGCTGTTTCTCAAACGCCGGCTGCGATTATGCACTTGAAAGAATGGGTCAAGAAGGTGGTGTCTCAAAGGACCTATTCGGAGAGTGCCTGGCTCGAGATATCGAAGGGCCGATGGGAGGCCAAAAATCATGGTGAGACCGATAGCGTTTAAATTCTACGCCTTATGTTATTGATAATGTTGCTGACTTACAACTTACTTCACTCTTCATTTGCAGGTATATCGAAGGACGTTGAATCGAGGCCAGCGTCCCCAGGTAGAGAGATTCCTTGCCATCCCCCTGCCTCAGAGCAAGAGAAGGAGAAAAAGAGGAAAGAAGTCCCCAGTTCCTCTGGGCCCGAGAGGAAGAGGCCGAGGAAAAGGATAGCTCACAAGCCCAAGATCTCAGACTTAGCTTATCGATTGGATGACGAGTCTGAGGAAGACGAAGACCTCGAACTTTTGGGCAGCGAGCCATCTCGGGCAGTCCCCGAGTAGAGGGCCGATGAAACTCATCTTCATCGAGTAGAGGGCCCCGAGATGGGGGTGAGAACTGGGGCTTCCGCCGATGCGAGAGAGGCGACGCAGGGAATCCCGGGCCCCCCATAAACAATGAACTCCCCTTCTTTCTCGGAGTCAACATTTAACGAGGCCCGAGCCGCAAAAGCACACTCCCCGAGCAAAGGCCCTATACCGGAAGGACCTTTCCAAGGTTTTTTCAACGGCGTTGAATCGGCGGATACTTTTGGGCTCGAAGTGCCGAGGAAGAGTCCCTCCACCGGAACGAGCAGGGCATCTTTCGGTCCAAAGTTGGTCGATAGATTCCTTGCTCCGAGTTCAGATCCTGATCGGAAGCGGATAGTAAAGTTTGTCATTCCCAAAGATGCTAGGGCCCTTTCTACGCCTGTGGGGGTGACTAGTTATCTTCGGTGTCTGGTAACCGAAGAATATTAGGCCGCGATGGACGAGGTGGATGTACCCTGCTTGTTCAACGAGGCTCAACAAGTATTAAATAAAGTAAGTTTCTGATAAGCCTTGTCTGGTCTTCGCCATTTTGCATTTCAAACTTCAACTAACTATCATATTTTCTCTTATACTTGTAGGCCTCGGTGCTTCATCATGAGGCTTTTCTTCGACAAAGGAAAAAAATGGCACGTCGTGAGCAGCTCGAAGGGGAAATGTCGACCCTTCGAGCCGAACTAGACTTTGTGCGTAGAGAAAATTCTGGCTTAGTCGATCAGATGGGGCAACAGCTCGACCAAATAAACCGATTCCGATTCGAGGCGAGTGAGGCCAAAGCAGAAATTAATGAATGGAGAACCAGGAGAGATCTGTTGACTTTGGAAAAAGAGGCCCTCCAAGCTCAAATGGTTTCTTCGGAAGATCAACTATCGGAGGCAAAAGAGAAAATCGGGGCTCTGACCAAGAGCATCGATATGCTTCAATCCCAAGTCGAGACGCTCAATTCGGATCGTGAAATTTTTGTCAACGAGCTGCAATCGGCAAAATAGGAGATTGCTGCATCCAAGGCTGAGGCCGATGAGTTAGTAGCCCAATACAGGGCCGATGCCGAGGCTGCTCAGGAACAATCGAAGATTTTGGTCGAATATACCAAGTGCCAAACCCGCCTATCTGTTCTTGAAGAGTTACAAGCTCGGGGCTTCGATCTATCAGCCGAGATCGATGATGCCAGAAAGATCGAAGCCGAAGCCAGAAAACAAGCCTTCCCAGAAGAAGAAGAAGAAGACTCCGAGAATTCTGAATAAAGCACCTCTTTTGTATAATTTTTTTTTTTGTAATGAAGTCCCCATTTCTGTAAACATACTTTGTTCATATATATATATATAAGTCTTCCTTTCTTTCCATTCCTTGCTGACTTATTTCGATTCTCTGTACTAGAACCGATGGTTCAACTTAGTGACTTTTCTGTTCTTCAGGATTAGTTTAGACTTAGCCAATT
The DNA here is from genome assembly GCA_002018475.1 of Nicotiana obtusifolia. NCBI lineage: Eukaryota > Viridiplantae > Streptophyta > Magnoliopsida > Solanales > Solanaceae > Nicotiana > Nicotiana obtusifolia. Next base: position 12,069 of record MCJB01013925.1, on the reverse strand, counting down.
TTAGGATATGCCTTAGCAGAATTTCCCTTTCTTTGATCGATTTGGTAAGGCCTTAGCCTCGAAAAGATCTGGGGTTTGCCTTAATAGGTCTTACTTCCCTTCGAGTTTCATTAACTCGATACGGCCTTGACCTTTTAAGAAATCGGGGTTTTCCCTAACAGGTCTTACTCCCCTTCGAGTTTCACTAACTCGATATGGTCTTAGCCTTTTAAGAAATTGGGGTTTTCCCTAACAGGTCTTACTCCACTTCGAGTTTCACTAACTCGATATGGCCTTAGCCTTTTAAGAAATCGGGTTTGCCTTAGCAGGTCTTACTCCCCTTTGAATTTCATCAGTTCGATACGGCCATAGCCTTTTAAGAAAATGTGCTCTACCTTAGTAGGTCTTATTCCCCTTTGATTAAATTTGATTTTCGAATGAAACTCTGAGCAACGTTAGTTTTTAATCGAACAACAAAAATCGAAATGCCCCTTGGGCTCGGTGATAGGATATCGGTGCAAAAGAACTTTTATTAGCATTCAAGCGCTTGTACAACTTGCTTAGGGGATAGATCAATCTATTTGGGTACGATTCTTTTGACCGTTTGACCTTTACATCGATTCCTAATGATCTATGAGAAGTTCCCCGGAATTGAAGTAGCTAAGCAGTCTTCTGATATTTAAGGTCGATCGAAGTTTAGCACCGAATATTGTTGCCTTCGATATGCGACCAGTCTAAGTTAGCACGTTTTCTAGTTGCCTCATTAAAAACCTTGCTGTAAAACCCAATTTGGGACAAAACCGATCGAAGGGAAAAAGAGTGCAACGCGTGCTTTCAGTCCTAATGTCATGTGCTTTCTGGCTCGAGGTTACTTCACTTGATACCCACAGGTGTTAGTAACATAAAACAAACGAATGAAGAATGAAAGATCATACCTCAACAATAGTATCGTTTCAAGTCGTTTATGTTTCAATTGTTCGGCAGCTGTTTGCCGTCCATTATTCCAAGCTTGTAGGATCCCTTTCTGGTGATCTTTAAGATGGAGTAAGGCCCTTCCCAGTTCGGCCCTAACTTTCCTTCGTTTGGGTCTCGAGTATTGGTTGTGATTTTTTTGAGCACTAGGTCTCCGATGTTGAAATGTCGAAGATGGGCTCTCCGGTTGTAGTACCTTTCAATCTTTTGCTTTTGGGAGGCCAATCGAACAAGGGCTGCTTCCCTTCTTTCATCCAATAATTCCAAATGGTATTCGTAGCTTCACGATTCGATTCCTCGGTTGCATAGCGGAACCTGATACTCGGTTCGCCTACTTCGACTGGTATCAACGCTTCAGCACCGTACACTAGGGAGAAAGGAGTGGCTCCGATGCTGGTTTTCTCGGTTGTGCGATACGCCCATAGGACTTCAGGCAATATCTCTTTCAACTTCCCCTTTGCATCAGTTAATCTCTTTTTGAGATTTCGAAGTATGGTTTTGTTGGTCGATTCAGCTTGTCCATTGCCGCTGGGGTGATAGGGCGTCAATAGAATCCTTTTGATCTTATTATCCTCGAAGAACTTCGTCACTTTGTTGCCGATGAATTGCTTCCCATTATTGCACACGATCTTTGATGGCATCCCAAATCGGCAGACGATGTGATCCCAAATGAAATCGATCATTTCCTTTTCCTAACCTTCTCGTATGCCTGCGCTTCAACCTAATTGGAGAAATAATCAGTCATAAAGAGAATGAATTGAGCCTTACCTGGAATATAGGGGAGAGGGTCGACGATGTCCGTTCCTCATTTCATGAATGGCCACGGCGACAAGACCGAATGCAACGTCCCCCCGGGCTGGTGGATCATCGGTGCGTGTCTTTTGCACTCGTTACACTTGCGAACAAACTCCTTTGCGTCTTTTTCCATATCGATCCAATAATAGCCGGCTCGAATTATTTTTTGAACCAAGGATTCGACAGCGGAATGATTCCCGCATGTGCCTTCGTGTATTTCCCTTAAAATATACTCGGTGTCACCCGGTCCCAGACATATCGCGAGGGGGCCACCGAATGTCCTTCTAATAAGGTTTCGTCATCGGATAAACAGAATCGAGCCACCTTTGTGCGCAATGTTCTCGATTCTTTGGGGTCCGAAGGGAGCTTACCGGAGCTGAGATACTCTATACACTTGTTCCTCCAATCCCAGGTCAGACTGGTTGAATTGATTTCGGGCTAGCCTTCCTCTACTACCGACCTCAAGAGCTGTACGACCTTTTCGGATTCTATCTCGTCATCTTCGACCGATGATCCCAAATTAGCGAGGGCATCAGCCTCACTGTTTTGCTCTCGAGGTATGTGTTGCAAGGTCCATTCTTTAAACCTATGCAGCGTGACTTGAAGCTTGTCTGAATACCTCTGCATTCATCCTTCTCTGACTTCGAAAGTATGTTAGCTTGATTTACCACAAGGAGGGAATCGCACTTGGCTTCGATTATCTCCGCTCCCAGGCCCGGGACCGGCAGGCGGGCCTGGTCCGGGCCCAACGATAACTTTTGAAAAAAAAAAAACTTTTTTTAAAAAAAAAAATAGCCAACGGCCAGATTTTTAAAATCTAGCCGTTGGAGCCTCAATTTGACCGTTTGGGGTTCAGAAAATAGCCATTTTAGCCCCCAAACTTTTTATAAATACACTTTTTACCTATTCCCACCTATAAATACCCCCCCATTCTTTCATTTTTAACTCACAAAATCTCTCAATCTCTCTCAATCTCCCTCAATCTCTCTCTAATTATTTCCATAAGTGCTCATATTTTTATTGCAATTTCGTGGAAAATTGTGAAGTTGGTGAATTGAAGTATTAAAGTCTTCAAGTCTTCAACAATTATCAATTTTCAAGAAGTTGTTCGTCAAATCGGTAACCTCGTTCCAACTATTTAATTTTTAATATATTGTTGTGTTTGTTTTAATTAGTTTAATTATAATTAATATGGATTTTTCTTTGAAAAAAATGTTCGGTGGTAAGGGCAAGAGAAAATCTAAAATTGGCCAATCTAGCAGCCAAGCTACTCCTCCTCCCCCTGTTACCCGTCCTCCTCTACCTAATATTCTTGATAGTGATCACCCTTTAATGCAATTTTTCGATAGTCAATTTTATCACGATATTACACCCGATAATCGATTAGATGATGAAATGATGAACGCTCTTTATGGTAATGAAACCCAACCCGATTTACATGAATCCCAACCCGATATAGATGAAACGCAACCCGATTTAGAAGATACACCTACTAGTCCTAATAATAACCCAACTGATGACCCTCCTGTATTAACCCCTACATTTGATAGAAGACCTCCTAAACGGGCCGAACCATCTCTTGTTTGGCACTTTTTTACTCAATTAAGAGAACAAAATAAAGCTAAGTGTAAAAATTGTGGGTCAGAGTTGGCTCATAAATATACCGGCAACCGTAGCGGTACGGGTAGTTTAACTAGGCACATAATGAAACACCCTTATGAAAAACAAAGATATTTGCAAATGAAAGCTGCGGAACAGGGGGCGGGCAGATCTAATCCGGTTGCAACTAGTGCTGGTTCAAACTTAGTACAACCAGGTATTAACACGGTTACCGGGGG
>MCJB01013914.1:76637-88523 GCA_002018475.1 Nicotiana obtusifolia | reverse complement strand
TCCTTTTCTGTTTGACCAACCGGGATTTCGGGCCGACACTCAGCTTGTGCGTCGCAATCTCCGGTGGTACACCTGTCATGTCTAAATGGGACCAAGCAAAAGAACTTTCATTAGCTGAGAGAAAAGTAAGTAGTTTGGTCCTGAGCTCGGAGTTCAAACCCGAGCCCAGGTATACCTTCCGATCGGGCGCATCATGGCGGATCGAGATTTGCTCGAGCTCCTCGATTGTTGACTTGGTTGCGTCGGACTCATCTGGGACGACAAAGGATCGGGGTACCCCGTAGTTATCTTCCTCGAGCTGATCTTGCTCACCTTCCTCTGTTAAAGGTAGGTTCTCTGATTGCTATTTGGCCTTCCGTTGAGGAGCGGTAGGTTTCGGTGTCGCTTCCTCTACTGTGAACATTTCCCTTGCCGCCTGTTGTTCTTCGTAGACGGTGACGACTCCCTCGGCCGATGGGAATTTCAACATCTGATGTAAGGTTGAGGGTACGGCCTTAACATCATGTATCCAGGGCCTTCTGAGCAGGGCGTTATATCTCATATCGCCCTCGATCACACAGAATTTCGTTGCCCTGGTGGTTCCACCAATATTTACCATCAACGTTACTTCTCCCTTGGTTGTGTCCGACGCCATATTGAAGCCGTTGAGCACCCGGACCTCGGAAATGATCTGGTTCGTTAGTCCCAGTTGTTCGACGACCCAAGATCGGATTATGTTGGCTGAACTCCCGAGGTCGATAAGCACGCGCTTCACTCAAGTATCGTATATTAACATCGATATCACCAGTGCGTCGTTGTGAGGTTGTGTGAGACCTTCAATATCTTTGTCGCTGAAGTATAGAGTTCCTTCTGTAGCATAGTCCCGAGTACGTTTTTCTCGGGTAATAGATATTTTGGTACGTTTCAGCACCGGTACTTGAGGAACATCCGCACCCCCAATTATCATATTGATTGTGTATTTTGGTTCTCTTTGATCTGCCGGTCTATCCCTATTTTCGTAGTGATGTTTTGCTCGGTCACTTAAAAATTCCCGAAGATGCCCGTTCTCGAGCAACCGGGCTACCTCCTCTCTCAACTGTCGGCAATCTTCCGTTCTGTGCCCGTGAGTGCCATGATACTTGCACACAAGGTTGGGGTATCTCTTGACGGGATCTGTTTGTAACGGCCTTGGCCATCTGGTGTCCTTGATGCGTCCAATTGCTGAAACGAGCGTTGCCAAGTCGACATTAAAATTATATTCTGACAATCGGGGTGCTTCTTGGCGGTAACTGGTTTTCTCGAAATTGCCTTTTGGCAACGGTCTCCTGTTCCTTTGGTTGGCGTCGTACCTGTTTTCTTGTTTTGGGATTTTATGTCCCCCCGATACAATCCTTCGATCTTCCGGCTATGGCCGGTGCCTGTGTCGATTCGACCTTGGCTCTCGAAAATTGTCCCTTCGAGGTCGATCAAAAGCTCTAACCGAATAAGAAGAGCCCGATGCAACCCCGATCTGGTCATCCTCTACTCTGATCTTCGACTGATATCGGTTGTGGATGTCCGCCCAGGTGACGGCCGGGTATTCAATCAAACTCTGCTTGAGTTGTCTAGATGCCGTAGAACTGCCGGGATTCAGCCCTTGGGTGAAGGCTTACACGGCCCAGTCGTCTGTAACCGGTGGCAGGTCCATCCGCTCCATTTGGAATCGAGACACGAACTCTCTCAATGTCTCGCTGTCTCGTTGTCTGACTTTGAATAAGTCCGATTTTCTTGTCTTGACCTTGATGGCGCCCGCATGGGCTTTGACGAAGGTATCGACGAGCATGGCGAAAGAGTCGATGGAGTTTGGTGGTAGATTGTGATACCACGTCATTGCTCCCTTGGATAGTGTTTCTCCGAATTTTTTCAGGAGGACGGACTCGATTTCATCGTCCTCGAGGTCGTTCCCCTTTAGCACAGGTGTAGGCTGTCGCGTGCTCATTTGGGTCCGAAGTTCCGTTATATTTAGGAATTTCGGGCATGTGGAACTTCTTCGGAATTGGCTTTGGAGAGGCACTGGACGAGAAAGGCTTCTGCACAAACTTTTTAGCGTCCAAACCTTTTAATACTGGAGGCGCTCCCGGTATCTGGTCCACCCTCGAATTGTATGTTTTGACTTTTTTGTCGTTGGCCTCGATTCTTTTTTCTCCTGTCTCGACCCGCTTAGTCAACTCCTCGAGCATTTTGAGAATCCCGGAGTTGATTCCTGAAGGGTTCTCATCTGGTTGTGCCGTGACTTGCTCATTATGCTCGGCTGCTACCTGAGGAGGAATGGTTTCGGCTCCGCCCGGGTTCTGACTGCGGCTTTGCAATTGGGCTATCGCCGCTTGCTGAGCTTGTAGCATTTCAAATATCACTTTGAGGCTGATTTCATTTTCCCCACTTTGCTGCATCCCCGAGTGGTTCTCCCCTCGAACGCTGTGCGATGGGCTGGGGGCTTGATCGGTATCGACTGCCATTTGGGAGTTGGCGTCGATTGGGACCTCGTTTCTGGGCATAGCGTTGTTTTCGCTTTGGTGGTTGAATTCGTTGTTGACGGGAAGTGTGCGAGACATGATTAGGCTATAACCTGAAAAATAGAAGATTCTGCAAAGAACAAGCGTAAAGTAGTGTGTAAAAAAAAAATTGTATCAAAATTCGCTAATATCCTTAGCCCCACGGTGGGCGCCAAACTGTTTACCCTTAAAATCGAGTAACAATTGAATTTGTTCGCAGTGCTAAGGATGCGCAAATATATTTGATACAATGTAAAATATAAAGCAGATAACTTAGAAATACAATGGATAAAAAGTAGTAATCAAACTACAATGGTTGGGTAGCTGGTGACAAAATATTAAAAAGTAGATAGAATTTGATGAACTGTAGCAATGAGCAGTAATAATTTCTAGTGTTTTTTCTTGAAAGTATCGTCTTCCCATGAAGGTCGAAATGCCCTTCTTATAGGTAAATAAAAGAGCCCTATACATGGTAAAAGTCTAATTACAATGTAAATCCCTTCAATTATGGGATGAGATATCCTAAAATGGTGGCTTAACGTCTATAATGGTTGAGATATTTACTCCTGGCGAGATATCAGGAATCCACGAAATATCCGGTTGTAACTGACCTTCTGTTACGAGATGTACTATTGGTCAATATCGGTCAGCCCGTTTCGGTTGCTCCAAATATGTGCTCGACTTGCTGACCTCGGGTCGAGATGACCCGGTCTCATATCGTATCCGGGCTCGACCCTTCTCGAGCGGTCGACTACATTAGACCCAATACAGTCTTATTATGAGATTATGGGGGTGTTATAAAAAAAGAGGTTAAATTAGTTTGGGCAAACTTTTAGAGGCCAAAAGTATTTTTTAAATTTTCGATTCTACCATCCTTTTTTCTCTCTTTTCTTTTCATCATTCTTTTATTCTCCTTCTTCTAGCAATTTACGGAGTAGATTTTAAATTTATATTTAATGATATATTTTGATATATTTAAATTCTCATGTTAAAGGTAAGTAATCATACCAAATACCCAATATTATCGCTTATATTAATCAAAATCTTTAATAAATAATTTTATTTTATATTCTATTTAAATAAAAATAAAAAAATAATTAAATTATTTTATAATAGATGTTTAAATTATTTCTCTCTTTTAATTAATACGAATTATAAATTGAACCTATACTATCCATTTTCGTAATCTGATACTCAAAAATATATTTAAAAAAAAATTGGTCAAATACAATTTGTTTGTCCAATATTCGAAAAGCATTTCTCAAATGAATTGGCAAACACAAAAGCCTACTCTCCAAAAGTATTTTTAAACAAAAGTATTTTTTAAAATAAGTAGTTTTTACAACTTAGAACATGTTTGGCCAAGCTTCTCTAAGGCTAAAAGTACTTTTTTTGTCAGAAAAGTAATTTTTTTTTAGAATTTTGAGGTGTTGGCCAAAATGAAAAAGTGCCTTTGAGCACAGAACATTTTTTCTGTTTTTAGAAAGAAGCTACAAATTCTAGTTTCTTCCAAAAAACAGAAGCAGAAGCAGAAAATTAATTTTTTCAAGACAAAAATATCCTTACTGTAAATTTATATTTTTTAAATTATCTTTGTTTATTTAAACTTTTCCTTCTTTGTTTCTATCATCCTTTTTTTTTTTCTCTTGTTTAATTTTATTATATTTTTATTCTCCTTCTCCTCTTCCTCTTTGAAATACTCTCTTCACTATAAATAAATCTCTTCTTTATATAATAATTTATCGAGCAGATTTTCAATTTGTACTGAACGATGTTGTTTGATATGTTTAGATCATCATGCAAAGTAAGTAAATTCAAATACCATTATTATTATTTTGAATAATCATAGTTATATTGATAAAAAACTTTAATATATATTAATAATTTATGTTTTATAATTTAACAAGTAAAAATAAAATTAATATATACTTTATAATAAATATTTAAATTTATTTCTCTCTGTTAAATAATATTTTTAATGTCTTTTTTATTAGTTTGACATTCAAAAGTACTTTTTCGAAAGATAGACCAAACATAATTTATTTATTAAATGTTACAAAATGTACTTCTCAAATGAATTGGTCAAACACAAATTATTATTTTACAAAAGTACTTTTTAACCAAACAGGCTCTTAGTTGAGTAAATGGTTTTCGAATGCCGAATGACTAAATAAATAAAAAACTTCTTAGCTGTTACATTTTCCTATTCTAAAGCAATGAGTTTGCAATTCACATTAACTTAAAACATGAGCAATCATTTGTGTACAATTACCATCCTTTCTTTAACTACATGGAGACTTTCTTTTTTCTTTTTGTTCCATCTTTTTAATTTGTTTGGTCAAATGTGCTCCAAAGCAATCATTTGAAGAAAACGTACTTGAGTTAGAAATTAAAAAACTTAGTTCCAAGATGAATGCCAAACATTACGCATAATCATGCTTCTTATCCGATCTCCAAGGAGACAAATGAACTCATACAAAGAGAGAAGTGCTCCACATTAATTTTTGTTTTTTCTGTTATCACGTGGAACAGGGGAAGTCGAGAACAACCAGCTTAAAGATTACTGTGATTCAAATATATATATATATATAGTTTTACAGAGTAAATTGATTTATATTGAATGATCGAATGATAGCGTGACACGTGGAATCGGAAACAAGTGAAAAATAAATTAAGAAAGAATCAAGATCGGGAACAACTGCAGTTGGTATCGGATAGATTCCGAATGGAGCACAATCAACGCGAATAGATCCAATGTTTGCCACCGGATGACATTTCATGAAAAAAATTCCCTAGCATTAAATAAACAGCCGTTGCAGAGAATATTAGTATTCATGGCCTGCCGTTACATGTTCATCAACGGCCCCTTTATTGTTATTTAAGAACCTTGATCCTAGGATCTTGTTTTTTTAAGTGTAACTATAAATAGTAGTTTCCACAGCCATTATAGGGCCACAAAATTCTTGGCAAAAACTTATGCTACATTCTGTTCTCAGGCTAAATAAAATAATTGTATTTGCTGTTTAATATTATTCTTACTTCTGTCCTCGGAAGTAACACTCCCGGAGCCAAGGCTGTCATTTTTTTTAATTTTAACGCTAAGTCTTATTTTTTATCTAATTTATTTACTATTTTAAAATCAAATCAGTCCGTTTGTCCATAAATCATATAACAAATCTAATTAAAAACGGATAAACAAGAGATTAAATAATTATTTTGTTTGTTGTTTTTGCTCCACGGAGCACACTAACTGGTTTTATAGGTTGAAACAGCAACTGAAGTAGCTCGATGTATTGTGAATTTATTATGTTCAAGAAATTTCAGGGTCTCGATGATTTTGCTGTCTTTTTCATTGATTTTTTCTCCTTTTATTACTAATGCAATGTAAAGTCTACTTCATGTTTATTTTTCTTTCTGGATACAAACTCTTTTTTACACTAATCAAGAAAACTCTACAACTCAAAAAATAGAAACTAAAAAACTCTACAACCAGTTTAAATAAATAAATAGAAACTCATTGTTTGATTGATAATAGTTTTTTTTTTGTAATAACTGTAAAAAAACTGTACAACCAAAATTGCTATTTGTTTTGATTCCTCTAAATATCTTCCAGTTCCTAGCAGTCCAAGTAGGGTATAAACCATAGCACCCCATAATGCAGTTATTTCTTTCTTCTTGAACTTTCTCCAATGCCTGATTTTTATCCACTGCAAGCTTCACATTACTCCTTGCTTTCTGATAATCACTCCAATTTAGTCTGCTAATGGCGGAGACAGAATTTTCGCTAAGGGGATTCAAAGAAAAAACAGTTAAAACATTAGAGAGATTGCGTTAGTGGGAATTGAACTAGTGACATCACCAAGATTTTGAAATCCCTTGACCACTGTGCCAAGAAGATTCAAAATACAATATATAGAGGTAAAAATTAAATTTTACCTTATATATACAGTGTAATTTTTTGGTAAAGGGAGTTCAGGTGAACCCCTTCCGCGCCCCTTAATCTACCCCTGTTTACCGGTCTTTCTTTTGTGAGGAGCTTGTCCTGAGCTGCTAACCAGACAATGACTTTGTGTTTTGGTTTCAACGCTGAACTCCAGATCAAGTCTGCTACTTGAACTCTAGACGTATTAGTTTTCATGGCAATGTAACTGCCGATAACTGAATATTTGCCTGTTGAAGTCAGCAGATATCTTCCATTTAAATACCAGTCAATCATTCTTTCCTTAATTCCATTAAGTTTCTTGCAATACCAACTACAATAGGCCACTAGAGGTGTATGAGTCCAAATATCAGTATTTATTTTCATATAAAGACCATGTATCCATTTAATCCATAACAAGTCCTCTTTAGTAGCTAATTGCTAAAGTAAATTTCCCATAGAAGCTACATTCCAACTATTACTATCTTTGAAGTTTGGGCCTCCAAATTTCTATGGAACATACACCCTTTTCCAAGTAATTAAAGCAACATTTTTCTGCTGCTGACCCTCCCTGGAGATACTCCCTACACTCTTTGTCCACTTCTTTGTGGTAATATGAATACAGCCTCTCAGAAGTTGTAAATGGAAAACAAGACAACGTTGATTACTTGCAACCTCCCAGCATATAGTAACTCAACTAGCTATTTTATCCACTAGCTGATCTCCACTTCTTTGAAGATAATGGTAATCTCAGGTATCTAGTTGGAAAAGAGACTTAACGGTAAATCCTGTCCTGCATAGTAGTTCTTCCTTTAAAGATAATATAGTTTACTAGGATAATATTTTAGATTTTTTACGTCATCCAAAAGAATCATAGATTTAAGTATCAAGCAGATATTTTTAAAATAATTAAACAAATAACAAATGTTGGTGTGTGTACACGGATATACTCTTCTACTTGAGTCTTACGCATTTTAGTTGCATGATTGATTTCGAGATATCGCTTGAGTACCAACAATGACAATGTACTATTAGAATTAGTCCAAATTATCATTGCAGCATTATGGCATTATTCTACTAAAAACCAAAGCAACAATTGATCACATTGAAAATATGATGTTCAACGACTTTTCAAATTTCTTTAATTTCTTTTATAATTTGTTTCCCTGGATGTCACGACCCGGAATTTTCACCCTCGGGAGCTTTCACCCTCAGGAGCTGTGATGGTGCCTACTAGTGAAAGCTAGGCAAGTCAATTAACCGAATCATTAACTACTATTCCACTCCAAATCAAAGCAACTTAGGATCAACAGTTAATAACATTATAAATAAATGCAGAACATATATAATTTCAGGCCTTTAAACATCGCCAATACAATCTCCTTAATAACTACCCAAGATTTAGTGTCACAGTTTCACAGACTGTCTAAGATTTACTACAAGTAAGGGTCTGAAAGAAATAACAAAATACTGTTTCTGGGACTACAAAAAAAAACCCAGATAAAATAGAAAGCGGGAGACTCCAAGGTTCGCGGACGCCTGCAGAACTACCTTGGATCACCTGATAATCAGAAGTTGGAAGTTCCTTACAGTCCAAAGCCTGCGGTACTGGAATCTGCACAAAAGAGTGCAGAGTATAGTATCAGCACAACCGACCCTATGTGCTGGTAAGTGCCTGGCCTAACCCCGGCGAGGTAGTGACGAGGCTAGAACCAGACTCCAGATAAACCTGTGCATTTATATACCAATATATATATATATATATACATCTACAGTAGAAAGATAGAAATAAATGAACAAATTAAGTGGGAAAGAGGGAAATATACTTCGGGATAACAGTTAAAACAATACAGATCATAGATGAATAGTAAAGAAACTACAAATTAATTTCCAACACAAATAAAGAGAAAATTACAGACAACTTTCACTTTCTGTCATATCCTGTTGCAAGCGTGCAACTCGACCCCATTTCCTTAAAATCCTGTTGCAGGCGTCCAACTCGACCCCATATCCTTATAATCTGTGGTAGGCGTACCACCCGCTCCCATTTCATCATATCATGTGGTAGGCGTACTACCCGCTCCCATTTCATTATATTATGTGGTAGGCGTACCACCCGCTCCCATTTTATTATATCATGTGGTAGGCGTGCCACTCGACCCCATTTCCTTATATCCTATTGCAGGCGTGCAACTCGACCCCATTCCCTTACATTTGTGGTAGGCGTACCACCCGCTCCCATTTCAATAGTCATCACATCAATCACAAGAATTTCAGCAAGGAAGCAAAACAATATAATAACTTCTCAACAAGAGAACAACAACATCAAAACAATCACCCCAACAAGGGAGAGTTAGCTATAACCAAACCTAACTCAACTCCTATTCAGCTCAACTAATGTCAGTACTCAATTATAATTAAAGTTCTACAACTGAAACGGTTCTATTTACAATTAACCTCCCAACCCAAATTTTTGATTTATTAAATCTAGACACGACCCTACTAATGTGACACTGGACCCCTTAACTTCTAACAATTCTTATTCGACTAGACTATTTAACAATCGACTTTATACCGAATAGAAGAAGGCTAAAACCATAACCAAAAGGAACAACTAAAATGAAGAACCATGTGGTAGGCGTACCACCCGTCCCCATTTTACAATATCTTGTGGCAGGCGTGCCACCCGCTCCCACTTATATCATAACAATATCAAGGATAATATTCAACAATTGGAACAATAATCACACAACAACTATCCATATACGACCCATGGTCATGCTTGACAACAACGTATAGATACTCATCACCATGCCTATACGTCGTTCTCAACAATAAGCAATTAACATTTAGAACACAACTTCTAATCCCTCAAGCGAAGGTTAGAACGAGCATTTACCTCGCTTTGCAGCTGAATTCAAGGTTCCGACAAACCTTTGCCTTGAAACTTTTTGTCCGAAGGCTTCAAATCTAGTCACAAATAATTTAATACACTCAATACACATAGTAGAAACTAATTCCATATGAATTTATAAATTTTTCGGATTAAAATCCGAAATTTAACTCAAAATTGCCAGTGGGGCCCATTTCTCGTAATCGTACAAAACCCACAAAATGTGATAACCCATTCCGATACGAGTTCAACCATACAAAAATTATTGAATTCCGACATCGGATCGACCTCCAACCCTCACATCTAAGCCTCAGGATTTTCCATAATTTTCCCAACTTAAATCACCAATTAATTGCTAAAAATAGTGATAAACTGAGGTAATTCCTCCAAAATTGAGTTAGGAACACTTACCCCGATGTTTCCCTTGAAATCCCTCCAAGAATTTCTTCAAGACTTGCTTTAATCCAAGCTCTCTAGCTCCTCATGTGTTTAGAATGGTCAAATCCCCTTCTTTAAGAATCTACACAAGATAATCTCCTTTGGATATGGTTTTGAAGTTGGTTTGTTGTGATTCTAGGGTGTTTGGAGGTGTTCCTCTTCGTGGGTAACGAAAATGGGTCTTGTAGAACAAAATGAGCACTGAGTTCTACTTAAAAAGTGTCAAAAATCGAGTTAAAACACCCCTGTCAGGCCATATTTGCGATCCGCAAACCTGTCGCATAACAGGTTTGCGGTTCGCATTTTTGGTCGTAGAAATCGCATCCCTCGCCTCAAGTTCTGCCTCAATTTGCGATTTCTAGGTCCAAAAATGCGGTTCGCATGTCGAATCTGCGATCGCAGATTCGACATGTCTGCAGAATTTTTCCCTGACATGAAAATAGGCATAACTTTCTCATACGATGTCCGAATTGGACGATTCTTTTTTCTATGACTCCGAAATTTCGATACGGATCTAATGATTCAACTAAAACTGAATTTGGAGCCCATTTTCATAATATTATACTACTTATTATTGAAGAGACGACATCGACACATTCTTGAAATGCCAAAGTAAAACTCCATCAACCATCCAAAATCCACTCGAGGCCCTCGGGACTTCAACCAAACATATCAACAAATCTTAAAACATCACATGGACTTAGTCGAGGCCTCAAATCACCTCAAACAACGCTAAATATACAATCATACCCCAATTCAAGCCTAATGAAACTTAACAAATTCCAACTTCTACATTCGATGCCGAAACCTATCAAATCGAGTCCGATTGACCTCAAATTTTTCACACAAGTCATAAATAACATAACGGACCTGTGAAGATTTTCAGAACTGGATTCCGACCCCGATATCAAAAAGTCAACTCCTCGGTCAAACTTTCCAAAAATCTTCTATTTTCCAACATTCGCCAAAATGCGTCGAATTGTCCTACGGACATCAAATTTCAAATCCGAACATACGCCTAAGTCCGAAATCACCATACGAAGCTAACCGAACCATCATAACTCACATCCGAGCCCTCTAACTCATAAGTCAACATTCGGTTGACTTTTCTAACTTAAACCTTCTTAAAAGAGACTTAGTGTCATTTCTTACCAAATCCAATCCGAACGCAAATTACTCAACTCGATCACATGAAATACGGATAACGAAGTATAATGAGGTGGAAATAGGAAAAACGGAGCGGTAACTCGTGAGACGACTGGCCGGGTCGTCACATTCTCCCCCACTTAAACAAACGTTCGTCCTCGAACGTGCTAAGGACTATTCTGAGGAAGTTAAATTTCTATGTGTATCATTACACACACTTGCGGGTGATTCTACGTCACCGTAAATTTAACATGGATCCGACAACACCTACTTAATTGAAGATTATTTCTTTTATCCACATTTTTAAACTTCAAGCCAAATTTCTCACAGCCCAATTAATTCAACATATCATGCTAGTCTCAACCGGCTGTAGCAACTCGTGCTTGCGCGCCCACCATTTGTATGCCCATAACTACGTCTCTGGTCATAATAGCTGTTCATACTTAATCGCAGCATCATCAGTTAACTTCATTTTAACCGAAACCTCGTTTCAAATTTTCACAACACTGCCAGCATTTCGCGAGGCATGAAGACCTCATAATCATTTACTCGAATCTACGAGTCACCTTCAACGCCAACTAGGCACTCACCTTGTAGGTTAAAACTCCATAATTACAGCACGAATATGGCTAAATGTGCACAGAAATACATAAAAGAATTATCAAATAAGCCTAACAGGCATGGCTCCCCATAAGTACTATAGTACAATTTTAATTCCACACAGGGAAAATTTAAAACACATAATTTTTCATCACAAGGATCTCGTCCTCAACTCTGAACCACAAGTAATATGCACATCGTGCCAACCGAAATCTATCCATTTCTCCTTTAAAAGTAATTTCCTTTAATCGAAATCACGACGCATAATGAACTCTCATACCGGTAGGGTATATAATTCATAAGGCTTTAATCAATTATCCCGAAATTACATCAAAACCCACTGTAGTGAGTAACAGAAAGTCACTTTTGGACTCATAGCC
>MCJB01013914.1:54888-72272 GCA_002018475.1 Nicotiana obtusifolia | reverse complement strand
AGTAATATCGGTGCTTGAGCATAAAACGAAGGTAAAGCGTGTACTGGTCGATCCTGGTAGTTCGGCCAACATAATCCTGTCGTGGTTTATCGAACAGCTCGGGCTGACACACCGAATTATCCCCGTAGTTCGAATTCTCAATGGTTTCAACATGTCTTGTGAAACGACCAAAGGGGAGATAACATTACCGGTAAACACTACCGGTACCATTCGAGAAACAAAATTCTGCGTGATTGACGGAGACATGAGGTACAACGCCTTGCTCGAGAGACCGTGGATTCACGATATGAGAGCGGTACCCTCAATACTGCACCAAGTGTTGAAATTCCCATTGACTGATGGGATCGTAACAGTTTACGGAGAACAGCCTGCCGCGAAAGAAATGTTCGCAGTAGAAGAAGCAGTACCGAAACTAACAGTTCCTTCCCAAAGAATCAAATAGCAATCACAGGCATCGCCTTCAACAAATGAAGGTGAACAGCAGCATCTCGAAGATGATGACTACGGGGTCCCCCGGTCATTCGTCGGTCCCGACGAATCCGATGCAACTAAATCAAAAGGTATACCTAAGCTCGGGCCTAAGTTCCGAGCTCAGGACAAAACTTATACCGTTTCTTTTAGCTAACGAAGATTCTTTCGCTTGGTCCCATCTCGACATAACAGGGATACCACCGGAGATCAGGACTCACAAACTGAGCATCGATCCAAAGTTCCGGCCGGTCAAGCAAAAGAGGAGGCCTCAATCCGAAGTCAAACAAGCGTTCATTAAGGATGAGGTAACTAAGCTTTTAAATATAGGGTCCGTTCGGAAAGTTAAATACCCAGAATGGTTAGCAAACGTAGTTGTAGTTCCTAAAAAGTTAAATAAATTAAGAATGTGCATAGATTATAAAGATTTAAACAAGGCATGCCCTAAAGATTCTTTTCCATTACCTAATATCGATCGCATGATCGATGCCACTGCTGGCCACGAGACCCTTAGCTTTCTCGATGCTTACTCTGGCTATAACCAAATACGAATGGACCAGGATGATCAGGAAAAGACATCCTTCATCACTAAGTATGGTACATACTGTTATAACGTGATGCCATTCGGGTTAAAGAATGCGGGGGCCACTTATCAACACCTAGTAAACAAAATGTTCGGAGAACAACTAGGAAAAACAATGGAGGTTTACATTGATGATATGTTAGTCAAGTCCCTGCGAGCAGAGGACCATTTGAGCCATTTGCAGGAGATGTTCGATGTGCTGAGATGGTACAACATGAAGTTGAACCCGTAGAAATGCGCATTTGGAGTAGGCTCGGGAAAGTTCCTCGGCTTCAAGATCTCGAATCTAGGAATAGAAATCAACCACGAGAAGATCAAAGCCATCGAAGACATTACAATTATAGACAGTGTAAAAGCCGTACAAAGCTCACAGGCCGGATAGCCGCTTTGGGCCGATTCATCTCGAGATCGTCCGATAGGAGTCACTGTGAACGATAGGAGTTTCAACTTGCTGAAAAAGAAGAACGATTTCTCGTGGACTCTGGAGTGTCAGCGTGCATTAGAAGAACTTAAGAGGTACCTCTCTAGCCCACCTTTGCTGCATACACCAAAAACAGGTGAGCAACTATACCTCTACCTTGCCGTCTTGGAAGTAGCAGTAAGAAGGGTCCTGGTTCGAGAAGAACAAGGTACACAATTTCCTATTTATTATGTTAGTAGAACCTTAGGTGAGGCCGAAACTAGATACCCGCATTTGGAAAAATTAGCACTCGCTTTATTGAGTGCCTCCAGGAAACTAAAATCCTACTTCCAATGCCATCCCATATGTGTAATAACGACTTACCCCCTGAGAAACATAATGCACAAGCCCGAGCTATCCGACCGGTTGGCCAAATGGGCTATCAAAGTAAGCGGGTACGATATCGAGTATCGGCCCCGAACTGCGATCAAATCTCAAGTGTTGGCGGATTTCGTCGCCGATTTTGCGCCGTCGCTAATACCCGAGGTCAAGAGAGAATTAATGACCGAATCAGGAACTCCTTCGGGAATGTGGACTCTGTTCACAGACGACGCTTCGAACGCAAAGGGATCAGGGCTTGGTATCGTGCAAAAGCCCCCGACTGGGAATACAATTCGACAGTCTATTAAGACTGTTAAATTAACTACCAACGAAGCGGAGTATGAAGCTATGATTGCAAGTTTAGAGATGGCCAAAAGCCTGGGAGCGGAGATAATTGAAGCCAAGTGCGATTCCCTCCTCGTAGTCAATCAGGTGAACAGGACTTGCGAAGACAGAGAAGGTCAAATGTAGAGGTATTTGGACAAGCTTCAAGTCACACTGCATAGGTTCAAAGAATGGACTTTGCAACACATACCTCAAGAGCAAAACAGTGAGGCCGACGCCCTCGCTAATTTGGGATCGTCGGTCGAAGATGAAGAAATCAAGTCCGAGAAGGTCGTACAACTTTTGAGGTCGGTGGTGGAGGAAGGCCATGCCAAAATCAATTCAACGAGTTTGACCTGGGATTGGAGGAACAAGTATATAGAGTATCTCAGCTCGGGTAAGCTCCCTTCGGACCCTAAAGAATCGAGAGCATTACGCATAAAAGGCAGCCTGGTTCTGTTTATCCAATGATGGAACCCTATTTAGGAGGACATTCGGTGGCCCCCTCGCAATATGTCTGGGACCGGGTGACACTGAGTATATCTTAAGGGAAATACACGAAGGCATGTGCGGTTGGCGTCGAATCCCTGGTCCGAAAAATAATTCGAGCCGGCTATTATTGGATCGATATGGAAAAAGATGCAAAGGAGTTCGTTCGCAAGTGTAACGAGTTCCAAAGACACGCACCAATAATCCATCAGCC
This sequence comes from Nicotiana obtusifolia, assembly GCA_002018475.1. Lineage (NCBI taxonomy): Eukaryota > Viridiplantae > Streptophyta > Magnoliopsida > Solanales > Solanaceae > Nicotiana > Nicotiana obtusifolia. The sequence continues at coordinate 69,413 of MCJB01013914.1, read as the reverse complement.
CGGGGAGACGCTGCATTCGGTCTTGTCTCCATGGCCATTCATGAAATGGGGGATGGACATCGTCGGCCCTCTCCCCTACACACTAGGTAAGGCTCAATTCATTCTTTTTATGACTGACTATTTCTCCAAATGGGTTGAAGCACAAGCATACGAGAAAGTTAGGGAAAAGGAAGTGATCGACTTCATCTAGGATCACATCGTATGTTGATTTGGGATGCCATCGGAGATCGTGTGCGATAATGGCAAGCAGTTTATCGGCAGCAAAGTGACAAAGTTTTTCGAAGACAACAAGATCAAGAGGATCTTATCAACGCCCTATCACTCCAGTGGCAACGGACAAGCTGAATCGACCAACAAAACCATAATTCGAAACCTGAAGAAAAGGTTAATCGATGTAAAGGGAAAACGGAAAGAAATATTGCCTCAAGTTTTATGGGCATATCGCACAACCGAGAAAACCAGCACCGGGGCCACTCCATTCTCTCTAGTATACGGTGTTGAAGCATTGATAACAGTCGAAATAGGCGAACCGAGTATCAGATTCCGATACGCAACAGAAGAATCGAATCACAAAGCTATGAACACCAATTTAGAATTATTGGATGAAAGAAGGGAAGCAGCCCTTGTTCGGATAGCCGCCCAAAAGCAAAAGATCAAAAGATACTACAACCGGAGAGCCCATCTTCGACACTTCAACATCGGAGACCTGGTGCTCAGAAGAATCACACCCAATACTCGAGACCTGAATGAAGGGAAATTAGGGCCGAGCTGGGAAGGGCCTTACTTCATCTTAAAGATCACTGGGAAGGGATCTTACAAGCTTGGAATAATGGATGGCAAACAGCTGCCGAACAATTGGAACATAAGCCACTTGAAACAATACTATTGTTGCAGGTATGAACTTTCATTCTTCGTTTGCTTGTTTTATGTTACTAACACCTGCAGGTATCAAATGAAGTAACCTTGAGCCGGGAAGCACAGGACATTAGGACTGAAAGCACGGGTTGCACTCTTTTTCCCTTCGACCGGTTTTGTCCCAAGTTAGATTTTACGGCAAGGTTTTTAATGAGGCAACCAGGAGTCGTGCTAACTTAGATCGGTCACATATCGAAGGAAACAATATTCGGTGCACAACTTTGATCGACCTTGAATATCAGAAGACTGCTTATCTATTACAATTCATTGCTTAGCTATTTCGATTCGGGGGAACTTCTCATAGATCATTAGGAATCGATGTAAGGGTCAAACGGTCAAAAGAACCGTGTCCAAGTAGATTGATCTACCCGCTAAGAAAATTTTACAAGCACTTGAATGCTAATGAAAATTCTTTGGCACCGATATCTTGTCTCCGAGCCCAAGGGCCATTTCGATTCTTATTGCACGATCGAAAACTAACATTGCTCAGAGCTTCGTACTAAAGTCAAAGGGGACTAAGACCTACTAAGGCAAACCCCAATTTCTCAAAGGCCAAGGCCATATCGAGTTAACGAAGCTCGAAGGGGACTAAGACCTGTTACGGAAAACCTCGATTTCTTAAAAGGCTAAGGCCGAATCAAATTAATAAAACTCGAGAGTGAGTAAGACCTGTTAAGGCAAACCCTGATTTCTTAAAGGGCTAAGGCCGAATCAAATTAATAAAACTCGAGAGTACGTAAGACCTATTGAGGCATACCTCGGACCCTTTTCGAAGCTTAGGCCTTATCAAATCGGCCAAAGAAAGGGAAAATCTGCTAAGGCATATCTTCAAATCGGCTAAGTCTAAACTAAGCCTAAAGAGCAGAAGATTCTACAAGTTGAATCGTCGATTTTAAATACGATGAATCAAGATAGATCAAACAAGAAAGGGAAATAAAAGGGAGATCTTTATATATATGAACAAAATATGTTACAGAAATGAATAAGTCAAAAAAAAATGTGTCTCTATTCGGAATTCTCGGAGTCTTCTTCTTCTTCTTCTTCTTCTTCTGGGAAGGCCCTCTTTCTGGCCTCGGCTTCGATCTTTTTTGCATCATCGATCTCAGTAGATAGATCGAAGCCCCGAGTTTGTAACTCTTCGATACAGAAAGGCGGGTTTGGCATTTGGTATATTCGACCAGGATCTTCGATTGTTCCTGAGCAGCCTCAGCATCGCGCCTATATTGGGCTATTAACTCATCGGCCTCAGCCTTGGATGTAGCAACCTCTGATTTTGCCGATTGCAGCTCGTTGACCAAAATGTCGCAATCCGAAGTGAGCGTCTCGACCTGGGATTGAAGCGTATCGGTACTCTTAGCCAGAGTCCCGATTTTCTCTTGTGCCTCCGAAACTTGTTCTTCCTAAGAAACCATTTGAGCTTGGAGGGTTTCTCTTTTCGAGGTCAGCAGATTGGTCTTGGCACTCCATTCATTACTTTCTGCTTTGGCCTCACTCAACGCGGGTCGCAATTGGTTTATTCGGTCAAGTTGCTGCCCCATCTAGTCGAGTATGCCAGAATTTTCCTTGCGCACAAAGTCTAGTTCGGCCCGTAGGGTCGACATCTCCCCTTCGAGCCGCTCACGATGTGCCTTTTCTTCCCTTAGTCGAAGAAAATCCTCATGATGAAGCACCGAGGCCTACGAGTACAAAAGAAAAAAAGACAGTTAGTCAAAATTGAAATGTAAAATGGCAAACACCGGACAAGGCTTGTCGGAAGTTTTACCTTATTTGATGCTTGTTGAGCCTCATTGAACAAGCAGGCCTCATCCACCTCGTCTATTGCGGCCTGATATTCTTCGGTCACCAAGCACCGAAGATAACTAGCCACCCCCACAGGCGCAGAAAGGGCCCTAACATTTTCGGGAATGACAAACTTTATTATTCTTTTTCGATCAGGGTTTGAACTCGGAGCAGGAAATCTATCAACCAGCTTTGGACCGAAAGATGCCTTGCTCATTTCGGTGGAGGGACTCTTCCTCGGCACTTCGATCCCAAAGGTATCCGCCGATGGCACACTGTCGAAGAAATCTTGAAAAGGTCCTTCCGGTATATGGCCTTTGCTCGATGAATGTGCTTTTGCGGCTCGGGCTTCATTAAGAGTTGACTCCGAGAAAGAAGGGGAGTCCATTGCTTCTGGGGGCCCCGAGATTCCCTGCGTCGCGTCTCCTGCATCGGCGGAAGCCCCGGTTCTCGCCCCCACCTCGAGGTCCTCTACTCGACAAAGATGAGTTTCATTGACCCTCGGCTCGGGGACTGCCCGAGATGGCTCGCTGCCCAAAATCTCGAGACCTTCGTCTTTCTCGGACTCAACGTCCAATCGATAAGCTATGTCCGAGATTCTGAGCCTACGAGCTATACTTTTCTTCGGTTTCTTCTCCTCGGGCCCAGAAGAACCGGGGACTTCTTTCCTTTTTTTCTCCCACTCCTGCTCCGAGGCAGGGGGAGGGCAGAGAACCTCTCTACCAGGAGACGCAGGTCTCAGTTCAACGTCCTTCGATAGACCTGTAAAGGAAGGAACGAAGTAAGTTATAGAGCAGCAACATCATTGATAACACAAGATGTGGAATATAAATATTATCGGTCTCACTATGATTTTTGGCCTCCCATCGGCCCTTCGATATCTCGCGCCAGGCACGTTCTGAATAGGTCCTTTGAGATACTACCTTCTCGACCCATTCTTTCAAATGCTGAATCACAGCCGGCATTCGAGAAACAGCTACACCATGCGAGATATGTTAGTAAGATCACAAAGGAAAGACAACAGATGAATTGAAATAGGAAGATAACACTTACGGTTCATGTTCCACTTTTCAGGGAACGACATGTCTTCAGTTGGGATCAGGTCCAATGTCTTTATTCGAACAAATCGGCTCATCCAGCCTCGATCCTTATCCTCGTCGATGCTCGAAAAGGGGGTTTTGCTAGCCCGACGAGCAAGTTTTATTAGTCCCCCTCGGAAGATTCGGGGACTGTATAGTCGCAGGAGATGATCGAGGGTGAAGGGGTGCCCTTCGATCTTACTCACAAAAAAACGGAAGAGAATGACTATTCTCCAAACAGAGGGATGAATCTAACCCAGCGTTACATCGCACCTTTTGCAAAATTCGACGATGATGGGGTCCAAAGGGCCCAACGTGAAGGGGTAAGTGTAAACACTCAAGTAGCCCTCCACGTGGGTGGTGATTGCCTCTTCTGGTGAAGGAACCACCACGTCCTTACCAACCCAGTTGCAATCTTGCTTCACCCTATCGATGGTTTTGTTCGTAATCGAACAAATGTATCTAGTGACCGGCTTACCCCGGCTCGTTACAGAAGAAGCCTTCTCTACCTTCAAGTCAGACTCGGTTGAGCATCCAACCGGTACAAACGCTTTTAGGGGGGCTCGGTCGAAGTCCCCTTAATAACGACAGGTTCAGTTTCTTCAACGGGTTGAGAAGAAGATGGGGTTTGTTTCTGGGGAACAGATTTGGATGTCTTTGCCATTAGAAATAAAGAGTTAAAGAAGATAGTAGATATCAGGAGCAAAACAAGAACAAAGGAGATTACACTTGTGAACAAATTCAGAAAACTTGAAGAATACAATAACGCAAATTTTGGAATTGAAGGAAGGGAGGGCTATTTATACCCTCTTAAAGGTGGAGGTTCGAGTCCCAAAATGAGGAAACATTAATTAGCGCTTGCAGGCATTGCAGAGTTTGTCTTCAGTTGGTCTGTGAAAAGACATTTTTGATACTTGACACGTGCGTCATCATGCTGCCGTCATTCATCAATATGACGTTTTACGATGTGACTCCCCGAGTTCCGTGTTACGCTCCTTTAAACCTAATCTTAAAAGCTGCGTCTCATATCGTTTTTTATCATTACTCTCTAAAACACGAGGGGACTATCTGTATGAGGTCGAATTCGATCACTTGCATAGGGAATATCGGTTTCGAATTCATGCGACCGGCGTCGATTGGAGTTACTGCTCGATAGGCCGGGATCGAGACATCGAGAGGTGGAGGCTAAGACCGGATTCCATCAGAACGGAGCTCGAAGCCAAGGTGCTCGAGATGAGATCGTTGAGGCCAGTTAGGGTAAAACACCCTAGGGTAAAATCATTAGATTTGCGTAACTGAAGGACCAGAAATCCCGTGATACGTGAATATCTCGGCGGGAATCGCGGCAAAGATCAGTAAAAATATTAAAGCCATTAATTCTAGGGATATTTTACCTTGTAGATAGGTCTTTTACTTTGTGTAGAACTCATTCCCATCCTTATATAAAGCGGCAACACAATTGAAAAAGGACATCAGACAACGAACGATCGATATACGAAAAGCTATAGTTTATTCTACTTACTTTCTCATTCTATCTGCTTCATATTATATCTTGGAGGATTCTGCCACAGTAAAGCCACTCGATATTGGTGGTTTGATTTCTTTCTTATCTACTGAATTTAATCTCTATTTTCATTTATTCTTTGTTTGTATCAAATTGAATCACGTATCCTTAAAATCACGTACAAATTTAATTGTTATCCACAGCCAAGGGCAAACAAGATTCAAAATTGACTTCATATATTTTTAGAAATAATTTTTCCCAGCTAGCTTGCTGCGACTATTTCATATTTTTCAATGATGTAACATTTCTGATATTTGGGACTTTAAACCTTCCCGTGACAAAAAAATAAATAACAATGCATTTTCTCATTTTTATATATAGTTCATACATGTCACCAAATACTAGTGGAGTACTAAGTATGCAATTAGCATTTTCCAAATGAACCATTAATCATAGACGACGTATATGTTCTCTTTGGATTAAGGACAAGGCACTAAATACTAGGGATAGATTAGCAATTAAACTCGTTTGTTCTAATGTTACGAGCTATAAACCTGTGCTTGAACTCTGAAATACCTGAATACTTGGTCTAACCGAAAGGAAAAAGTAATCTAAGCTATAATAATACGATGAACTTATAAGACTTCTTCTTCTCAGTTTAACAGTTGTCACATATTTTCACCTCTGGTTCGGGAGTAGCTATCAGGCTCATATATATTCAAACTGCTGGGCTGCAACCGGTCCAAATACCAATAGGTGGTCTTTGGTCCAAATAAAACTAGCGTTGTCTATGGAAGGTGTCATCTTATCCATGGAGCTAACTTTCAAAGCTGTCTATGAATTTGAAATTGAAGTCCATAGTCGGAATCAGGATTTGAAGTTTATGAATTCGGAATATTAGTGTGTTTAAGTTACTGGGACCAAATTGATAATTTATTCATATTCAATGAATTTCTTAAGACAAATACATAATTTGAACCAAAGCTACTGGTTCGACCGAACCCATGTCTCGCATGCTAGCTCCGCCACTGATATAACCCAGTTGTAGCCACAGAAGACTCGACGGTACAACATGTAAACATATAATCTCACTAACTCCTGGAAAAATTGAACGTGCAACCAGCTAAAATCCAGGTACTCAATATGGTGGCCGACATACCTTTTCAAATTGGACATTTGTCACTAGAATAGATAAGCTCCAATTTTCAATTTGACTTTAATTTCATAATTGTCTATAAACTTTGGTCTGAATCATATGTTACTGTTACTGATTCCGTTTATGTTTTTATAAAGTGGACATGGACTAGCTAAATATTAGATTTACATCAATTAATTATTAGCGTCTCAAGCTAAATCTAATTAATTGAGTATATTTTCTGAATCTCCTCTTCTTTTCTTCATGGTCAGCTTTATTAATGCTCCAGTTTCTTGTTCCCTTGGACATCATTCTCACATTGTCCTCGCCAGAACGTGACTTGTTCACAAAAATAATTGGAAAAAACCCGTCCTTTGCCCTTCGTTTATAGCCTCACTCCATGCATGCACTCTTCTAATCCTCACCCACCGCTTACGCTCCTCCGTCCAATTGCTCTTGGACCCACGTGGCTCTTCAGTTCAATGCTTCTTCTAAAGATTTTCAATACGACCGTATCGCCGCCGTTTGGCTTGACGGCCTCGAGTTCCTCCGTACTAGCACCCCCAAGCCTACTGTTGGGTTTATTAATTAAAACAGAAGAGGTGTGAATGGAAAATTATGGGAGAAGAAATGGAGAAAAATGAATTTAATTAATTTCTTTTGCATAGGAACTTTGTTTCTCATTGGATAAGAGGAGGAAAATTCTTGTGTTTATATATGGAAGCATTTCTTTTAGCTCTTAATGAGTTGAGAAGAGAGCAAGTCTCGTGCCATCGTCGTCACTTGGCTTCGTCTTCGCCTTCAGATTTGGTCAATTGATATGATTGATTGATAAATAGATCCCGTTGGGACTCAACTTTCTTTGCTATAAATAAAGAGGCTTCGCCTCATTTTTCACCATCGAATTTGAAAAACTCTCCCATCTCTCTTCTGCATTCTGCATTGATTTTCAAAGCAAAACATAAGCACTGACAAGTGAGGCTTGCTCTGTTGGTAAAGCACCTCCACCCGCAACCGTTAAGTCCTGTTTCGAGTCGCGCTGGAGGAAAATGTAGAAACACTATAGATCCTCCTAAATTGGGAGGGGGAAGGGGAATGTAAGCATTTTTTGTGATTTGCTCCGCCAGTTGAGTTCGCTGAAGTTATGTGATTTGAAGTGCCGCATCACAGAATAGTTATTTCATTCTATCATGGGAAGAATTAATCCTAAACCTTGGGCAACTGTGAGGGGATTAAATTCCTTAAGGATAAACAAGAGACTTGCGGGCTAGGAATTTTCTGTTTTTGTTTTCTTAAAATAACGTGTTCTGGTTGTCTGATTTTAAATACAGAATACTAACAAGCTTAAAGAATTTAATATATTTCCGTGTTCGAATCTTACTTTCTGGTTTGGGAGATTAAAATCCTAGCGATTTTCTACTCCCGTTTTGGAGATTAAAAGCTTTGAATTTTCTACTCTAGTTTAAGATTAAAGTCTTTGTGACTTTCTACTCAATACGAGATTAAAACCTTTGTGATTTTCTACTCGGTTGTTTGTATCGGTTTGAAGATATAAAAACTTTACTGACTTACTAATTTTGGTTGTGTCAATTTCTTTTACAGAAATATGACAACAAGAACGAAACAACAAAATAGTTATGTTGGGACTACTACTGCTGCAATGGCTACTGCGTCTTCAAGTCGCATAACGCTTGCACCGGTGATGGCATCGACAGAAAAGCCCGAAAAAATTTTGGCGTGGAATTCAAGCGCTGGTAGTAGAAAATGGTCTTTTACCTGACCACACTCAAATTGCAGCGCTTTAACAACGAGGATGTTCCAGCCTTAGAAGAAGAAACTCTGGATAATGAGTGGTTTATGGTCACGTAGGCATGGAAGCATTCTGACTTCCTGTGCAATAATTATATCTTGAGTTGTTTGAAGATGGCTTGTACAACGTTTATAGTGTCATAACAACTTTGAAAGAGTTGTGAAATGCTCTTAAAAAGAAGTACAAGACGGAAGATGTTGGACTTAAAAGGTTTGTTGCCGCAAAGTTCTTAGACTATAAAATGGTTGACAACAAGTCTATCATAACTCAAGTCCAAGAATTATAAGACATCGTTTATTTCTTGCCGAAAGTATGGTCATAAGCGTTTCAAGTTGCGGCATTTTGTTGAAAAGTTGCCTCCAATGTGGAAGGACTTTAAAAACTACTAGAAACATAAGTGCAAGGAGATGACGTTGGAAGACCTTATTGTTCGCCTAAGGTTTGAAGAGGACAACAAGGCTGCAGAAAAAAAAGTCTTGTGGAAACTCAACAATAATGAGAGAAAATATTGTTGAGAAAACTTCAAGGAGAAAAAAGAGAAAGACGACGTCTGGACCAAAGAATTACCCAATCAAAAAAAAGTTTAAAGATAATTGCCACAATTGTAGAAATATTGGACAAAAGGATGCTAAATGCCGTGCACCAAAGAAGGACAAAAAGAAAAGTCAAGCAAACATGGTTGAGAAGAATGACAAAATATACAACTTATATGCCATGACATGCTTTCTGCATGCAACCTGGTCGGAAATCCTAGAGAATGGTGGATTGATTTTGGGGCCACTCGTCATGTTTATGCTAACAAGAAGTTGTTTACTTCTTACGATCCCGCTGGTCCCAACAAGACAGTTTTTTATGGCAAATTCTGCTATTGCAAAAATTGAAGGAACGTGCAAGATAGCTTTGAAGATGACTTCTGGAAAGATAGCAACTCTAAACGATGTCCTTCATGTTCCTGAAATACGGAAGGATATAGTCTCGACATCACTTCTAGTCAAGAACGACTTTAAGTGTGTTTTTGTTTTCGATAAGGTTGTAATTAGTAAGAATGAAATGTATGTCGGAAAAAGTTACCTTACTGAGGGCCTTTTTAAACTCAATGTAATTGCTATTGATATGAATAAAATTTCAGCTTCTTCTTACTTGCTTGAGTCAAATAATTTATGGCATGAATGTTTAGGTCATGTCAACTTCAAGACTTTGTGAAAAATAATTAATTTGGAAGTATTGCTTAAGTTTGAATGCGATAACTCAAAATATCAAATATGTGTGGAATCAAAATATGTTAAACATCCTTATAAGTCAGTTGAAAGAAATTCAAATCCTTTGGACTTAATTCACACAGATATTTGCGACTTGAAGTCAATACCATCTCGCGGTGGAAAAAAGTATTTCATAACTTTTATTGACGACAGTACTAGATATTGCTATATTTACTTACTCAATAGTAAAGATGAAGCAATTGATGCATTCAAGCAATACAAAAATGAAGTTGAAACGCAACTAAACAAAAAGATCAAAATGATAAAAAGTGATAGGGGTAACGAATATGAATCTCCTTTTGAAGAAATGTGTTTGGAATGACATTATTCACCAAACAACTGTCCCTTACTCACCGCAATCTAATAAAATTGGGGAAAGAAAGAAAAGAACGTTAAAGGAGATGATGAATGCCTTGTTGATAAATTCTTGTTTACCTTAGAACTTGTGGGGGAAGCTATTCTTACATCTAACCGAATACTCCATACAAAAAATGGAAAGGAAGGAAACCCAGCTTAAAATATTTTAAAGTGTGGGAGTGTTTGGCTAAAGTACAAATCCTTAAACCCAAAAGGGTAAAGATTAGACCGAAAATCGTTGATTGCGTTTTCTTAGGATATGCAACAAATAATAAGACATATCGTTTTCTGGTTCATAAATCAGAAAATCTCGTCATTCATATTAATACGGTAATCGAATCAGATAATGTTGAATTCTTCTAGAATATTTATCTGTATAAAAAGGAATGTGAGTCGTCTAGTAAAAAATCTAAGCGACCTCGGGAAGAAGCAAAGGAAAGTACCTTTAATGAGAAAAATTCAAGACGTAGTAAATGTCAAAGGAAAACTACTTCCTTTGGACCATATTTTCTAATATTCTTGTTGGAAAATAAGCCTCAAACATTCAAAGAAGCTATGTCTTCTTCGGAAGCACAATATTGGAAAGAGTCGGTCAATAGTGATATAGAATCTATATTAAGTAACCATACTTGGGAATTGGTTGATCTTCCTCCAGGAAATAAACCTTTGATTTCTAAGTGGATTTTTAAAAGGAAAATGAAAGCTGATGGTACTATTGACAAATATAAGGCAAGATTAGTTGTCAAAGGGTTTAGACAACGAGAAGGTCTTGATTACTTTGACACATACTCGTCGGTAACGAGGATTACATCTATTCGGGTGTTAATAGCGTTAGTTGTCGTGTATGGACTTAAAATCCATAAGATGGATGTGAAGACCACCTTCTCAAATGGAGATTTGGAGGAAGAAATGAAACAACCTAAAGGGTTTGTGGCTCCCAGAAAAGAAAAGAAGGTGTGCCGACTTGTTAAGTCACTTTACGGACTGAAACAAGCACCAAAATAATGGCATGCAAAATTTGACCAAACAATGTTGTCAAATAGTTTCAAGATCAATGAGTGTGACAAATCTGTCTACATTTAGAACACTCCAAATCAAATGGTCATTGTTTGTTTGTATGTCAATGATATATTGATAATGAGTAACGATATTGCTAATATAAATGCTACTAAGAGCATGCTTACTAGTAAGTTTATATGAAAGACTTAGGAGTTGCCGATTAAATTTTGGGAATTAAGATCCTTAGGACTCCTCGAGGTCTAGCTTTTGTCTCTATCTCAATATATTAAAATGGTACTTGAAAAGTTTAAATATTTGGACTTTAAAGTTGCAAGAAGGCCAATTGATTTATCTTACTCTTGTAAAAAATAAAGGTCAAAGCAAGTCGCAATTGGAATACGCTCGAGTGTTGGAAAGTTTGATATACATCATGAATTGTATAGCTTCCGTGATAAGTAAGCTTAGTCGATACACAAGTAATCCCGACCAAGCTCATTAGATAGCAATGAAACGTGTTGTGGGGTATTTGAAATATACCCAAGACTATGCATTAATTATCCCGCGGTTATTGAGGGATACAATGATGCAAATTGGATCACCGGATTAACAGAATCAAAATTCACAAGTAGATAAATTTTTACCATTGGTGGAGGAGCAATATCATGGAAGTCGTCCAAACAGACATGCATCGCCCACTCTACAATGGAGTCTGAATTTATAGCTTTAGACAAGACCGGTGAAGAAGCTGAATGGCTCTGAAGTTTCTTGGAAGATATTCCATTTTGGTCCAAGCCTTCAACCTATATGCATACATTGCGACAGTCAAGCAACAATAGGAAGGGATGGGAACGTTATGTATAACGAAAAATCTTATCACATAGGACGAAGACATAATGCAGTTAGACAACTACTCTCCAGTAGAATTATCATAATTGACTATGTAAAGTCAAAAGATAATTTGTCGGATCACAAAAGTCCTAACTAGAGAAGCGGTTGAGAAGTCATCAAAGGGAATGGGACTTTGGTCGAGGACAAGTCAATGTGGCTGTAACTCTACCTAGAAAACTGGAGATCCTAAGATCTAGGTTCAAGGAGATCAAACAAAGTCATTAGTGACGGTTCAATATTGTCAAATAAAATTTTGGTCCATTCCCATGATGAAGACAATGTCCAGTAACAATGATAAAGTATTAAGGCTTTTTAATAGTTTCTAAGTTTAATATGGGGTATATTAAATAGTGTATCTACGGGATAACACGCTTACAAATTACCTATGTAAGTGTGAAGTGTAAGCCTCTTCAAGGAGAATATCGTGAGGCCAGTTTCTCTACGCACTTATGAAATCAGGCGGTGTTCATGGCTAAAACGAACACAAAAATGAGAATCAAAGACGGTTAAGGGTTGATTGTGTGATGTATGGCTATCTAGGTATACACCAAAGTTCGACGGTTCAAAGATATCAAATCTACCGATTGATCGAGTATATCCGACATATGTTCACTATGGAAAGTTCAAAGGGAAACCTACGTATCCAGATGCGATTAATCCTTACTTGCGAATCACACAATTTTTTCATGCATATTTTTTTCGGATAGCCATTCCCCATTCATATGGGATATTGTTAGATTTTATTAATTAAAACAAAAGAGGTGTGAATGGAAAATAGTGGGAAAAGAAATGGAGGGAAATGAAATTTTGAATTACACGTTCCTTTTACAAAGGAACTTTGTCCCTCATTGGATAGAGAGGGCAAAATTTTGTGCTTATATGTGGAAGCAGTTCTTCTAACTCTTAAAGAGTTAAGAAGAGAGCAAGCCTCGCGCCGTCGTCGTTGTCGCTCGCTCGGCTTCGACTTCAGAGTTGGTCAATTGATTGATAATTTTTTGGACCAAATTCATTTTTCTTTTGTGTCATTTTCTAATATTTTTGTGCAGAAAATAATTTAGAAATTCGTGGAATTAGTTTTTAACGGTCAAATTCGCGACGAAACATTCCATTTAACACAAATTCAAATTATTTCTGCAGAACAGACACCTTATCAAACAAACTGGCAACATAGCACCTGTTGGACTCAATTTTGTAGGCTATAAATAGAGAGGCTTAGCCTCATTTCACCATCAAATCTGAAAACTCTCCCCTCTCTCTTCTGCATTCTGCATTGATTTTCAAAGCAAAATGTAAGCATTTTGTGTGATTTGCTCTACCATTTGAGTTTTTTGAAGTTCTGTGATTTGAAGTGCCGCTATCACAGAAAAGTTATTCCGTTCTATACTGGGAGAAATTAATCGAAAACCGTAAGTAACTGTGATGAAATTAAATTTTTTAAGAACACACAAGAAATTTGTGGGCTCAAAATTTTTTATTTTTACTTTCATAAACTAACTTCCTCTGATTTTCCGGTTTGGAATACAGAATACTAACACCTACTGAAAACGGCGTCATCTGGTCCGTTACTAAAGACGTTACCAGGTACTCCTCCATCCTTGGTCGAGAATAAATCTCTTTCTGTCATGTTAGAAAATCTGGTCAACGACATTTATCCGGGTGTATTATCATGTTAATGTTAGTTTCCTGTACTATGATATTAAGAACACGAATGTGAGACTGGATAATGATGGTTTTGAGTATAATCCCAATAGAAGTTCGTTGGATTTGTATGAAAAATCTGCAGATATGATAACTCCAATATCGGCAAATGGAAATAAAGGATTCTCGTTCCGAATTCAAAGCGATTTGGATTTAGAGTTGTCATATTAGAAAATATCGTACAAAGCAGTGAAGGAAATTTACATATCATTTCACGGGTACGATGAATTTTGGTAATCCACCTGATTCTTACATTCAGATAATTAATTAATGGTAGGATCTGTGATGCAGGCCAGCCTGATCAAGCTACGTTCATATCTTAAAAGAAGTTACATTCATTTATGTCTTGGGAAAAGCCACGTTTGTTCATGCCTAAGCTACGTTCATGCCATGATTGCGCAATGATGGAAGAAGCGGGCAGCATGTTGGATAAGACAAGAAAAGGCGTTGGTTAGCCTTGAAGAAGGAGGGCCGTGCAGCCGTGCACTAGTTGAGGCCGAGAACCCAATGAACGCCTCAACTAGCTCTTATTAGTTATTTGCGTAGTTAATCTTGAGTAAGACAGTGGCACTTGTTTGGCCCTGTGTGGTCACTTGACACTTAGCCAAATTATTGGCCTTTTTGCTAGTTATTCTTTTCCTAGTTGATTTAGGTTAACTAGTTATTATTTTCCTAGTTGATTTAGGTAAATGCTCATTCTATATAAGCCTAAAGACTACATCATTTTCAGTACTTTACATTATTAATAAATACACAAAAACCGGCGACCTCCTTAGGTTCTCTAAAACTTTCTGTCTGTGAACTTGTCCAATTTTTGATGTGATTCCAAATTGAACTTATTCCTTTGCTTGATCAAACAATTTGCAAGTCCATCGTTGTCTTGAGGGTTGTTTGTATAGTATAGGTTCTCCTTGATTTCATCAAGAAGGTAAGTAGACTAGTTCCTACTTGTTGTCTTGATAGATCATTGAGCGTCTTGCTTTTATCCTTGTTTTCTTGTTTTCGAATTCCTTATTGCATCAGTTGGTATCAGAGCTTGGAAAGGGTTTGTTCTTTCAATCCCAATCCTGTTCTTCGTGCCTTAGTTTTAGGTTCTTTCTTT